>CM075861.1:67894650-68017150 GCA_037975125.1 Latrodectus hesperus
AATTGAAGTAATACGTCGTTGGCAATTTTCTTAATTCACATACTTATGAATTTTCCATCTTTATACTGTTGCTTCCGTGGGATTAATTATCCATTTGCATTGATAAAACTACTTTCACACTTTAAGAGATTTCATTTTAGAAATTGGTAACTGTAAAAAGTTTTCATACATGATAATAAATTACTTCCTACCTGTTTTAAAATTGAGATACAAGTGGAATTTGAAATTTTAAACTTCAGAAACTAGCTTTCTCTATTGGAATCTTGATGTCACAAAAACTTTGCTATTTTTTAAAGTAAAAACCAATATTTGATTACTCGCTAATGACTGTTAGATTTGGTATTAATAATTATAAATTTGAAATCTGAGATAAAATTTCTATTTTACATAAAATAATTTCTTAAAATATAAAATCACAGAATTTATTGAGCCTACATTATAAAAGAGTTTTTGACAGTTACTTGTCAGTTATTTCCACGTAAAACGTGACGATAAATTAATGTATTTCAAAAGTTAACAAGTTTAAAAAAATAATTTATTAGTAAAAATACAATGAGAAAGATGTTTCCGATATGCAAATATTTCAAATTGGAAGTGAGTTTTCTTACATTATTTTTTGACATGAATATTTTTAATAAAGTATATGTATTATTCTGAGATTTACATTACTTTTACTCTCAACCAGACATAGTAATCAATCATAGAAACAAGTTATTTTTCACGATAAAACATAAATATGCCTAGGAATATTTCTATGGACATTCAAATATATTATAATGCATAATAAATTATACAATATCATAAAACATTAGATAAAGTGCACTTTTTAAGAAAGTCAATCTTTATAAAAAATTATGTGATAAAATTTAAATTTCATTCGAATATAAGTTGATAAAAAAACACTAAAGTTAACATTTTGGTAAAAGAAAGAAATATTTACTTCTCATAGATTTTATATCTGCACTCATTTTATAATTATTTTTTAAATACTTAGTAAAGTTTTTACGTAACTTACCTTTATGTAACCGTACAAAAAATATAGGGAATATTTTATATTATATTATATATATATATATATATATATATATATATATATATATATATATATATATATATATATATATATATATATATATATATATATATATATATATATATATATATATATATATATATATATATATATATATATATATATATATATATATATATATATATATATATATATATACTAATAATTAAAAAATTTATATGATATATCTTTCATTTTGTATACTGAAAAGTTTCAAATTTGATAGCGCGGTTAATAATTTATCAGATTTTTTATAACCAATAACTTGACAAGTAATTTCATTTTGTATTTATTTATGTTTGTAATTTACAGAAATATTTTGATGGTAAATAATTAATGTTTAAGGAACTTATACAGCATACATTGAAATTAGACAATAATGAGATGTACAAATCTTGCCTTTTTATACGCAATGGTCAAAAGAAATTTTAAAATTTTCATTTTTTGTCATTGCATAAATTGTGACAGGAATTCAGTCACACTAATTTTTAGAGATAGTGATTTATGTAAAGTTAATCATTACTTTTATGTCCAATTCAGTTCCAATAAAAGTTGTACTTACCTATGAGTAGTCCATTTTTTCAGATTGCGTTTGAAGTATTAAACTATGTATATTAGATATTTATACAAATCATACGTTTTAATCTTCTGCTTCGCATATTTAGTTGTACTTTTCATTAATAATGTATGCCTTACTTCTCAGTTCCTCAATAATTGAAAGTTAGTGCAGCGAAATTTGGATAAAAATGGCATGGGAAAAAATTATTTGGCAAAATATTAATTTTAATTTTCAGAAAACTAATTTTTTATTGCACTCTAACTAAAGATTATGTACTTACTTGATGAAATGCTGCCTTAAAATCTGACACTCATAGTTGAGACATTTTAGCAAAAATTGTTCTCATTTTTTACATATTATCTACCAAAATATAATTGGTAAATTAACATTTTTTACTAAGAATAGAAATAAGTTGCATAAGTTGCAACTTCCTCCATAAGTTGCAATTGCAAGTATGACTCTCTAGGTCATATTGTCTTTCAATCATTATGAACTGCGATCGATATTTTCAATTTCGCTTCGAGAGGACAACTCATTTCGTCTTTTGATCTCGTGCGGTTGGGATATCCTTTAATTTGACGCTTCTGATCGTCCAGCTACGACATATGAAACATACCAGCATCCAAATTGCTGCTGTTTTGAGCTAGCTGTATATAACGATTAAAGATTCCTTCCCATATTCGGAGAAACGCATCGAAAACATAGCACCACTTTCTTCTAGCTTTACATTTAACACAACATAGCCCTACAAATGATGTTCTTCAGGCATATTCCAATTTTAGACCCAGTCATCTGAACTCTATTAGTTGAAATTTAAATAAATGAATAATCCACATTGTAACGAGTTAATTGAGCGCTTCTTCCATCGTTCTGCAATTCATAGCTGATCTTTGTATAGTATTTGCTGCTGGAGTGATCTGCTCCTAGTGACCAAAAGCTGGCAGTTGGTGGCAAAATCATTGTACTGCTTTACGCATGATATTCTTCGCCATATTATAATCCTGATGACTTTGAGATATGAGCTTGGATACTATTATTCGATATTGACCTTGAGAGCATACTTTGGTCATGAATACCTAGTTTCGTAAATTGGCTAATTCAGACTACATTCTGTAATTTAGTACTTCTTTCTACTTGTGTTCACGTAGGAACCAATTATGGGTACTTAAACTCGCTAGGAATGTCACGAGATGCACTGATTCTGTGATGACTCATGATCAATCTTTCGCAAAATATGAGAGGTACAATTTGCTATGCGAATGACTGCAAAGTTATTTTTCACACCGTTTATATGACAATCTTGAACATGGTGTGCCGCAGTACCAAGATTACATATTGTGCCAAACTATTTGATGTTAGATTGCACATAAGGAGCCTTATTGTGTATAAGACATTGTATAATTTATCAATCACAAGCGTGTGTAAACGACAGTAAATTTAAAATTGCGATGCAATAGATATAAAATATTTGTTGTTCCATTGCTCTTTAAAGATACTGAAAAAGAAATTCATGTGAAATGCTCTTGTAATTCCAATGACATAAAAACCGTTAGTCTAATATTTTTATTTTTTTCATAAATTAATTTCATACTGATGTAAATATTTTTCCTTGCGGTACTCTCTCACTGGCTGGACAAGATTTGAAATATGCAGTTAAATCCAGTGTTGTGTTTTCTAATATTTTGAAGTTATTTCCTTTGATTAAATGTCTCTATATTTAACAACGCAGAGAATAACAACATACAATTTATGTATAATTATCCACATGTTTGAATCACTTATATTATATATATATATATATATATATATATATATATATATATATATATATATATATATATATATATATATATATATATATATATATATATATATATATATATACATATATATATATATATATATATATGTATATATATATATATATATATATATATATACATATATATATATATATATATATATATGTATATATACATATATATATGTATATATACATATATATATGTATATATATATATATATATATATATATATATATATATATATATATATATATATATATATATATATATATATATATATATATATACATATATATATGTATATATACATATATATGTATATATATATATATATATATATATATATATATATATATATATATATATATATATATATATATATATACATATATATATGTATATATACATATATATATATATATATATATATATATATATATATATATATATATACATATATATATATATATATATATATATATGTATATATATACATATATATATGTATATATATATATATATATATGTATATATACATATATATATGTATATATATATATATATATATATATATATATATATATAATATATATATATATATATGTATATATACATATATATATATATATATATACATATATATATATATGTATATATACATATATATATATATATATATATATATATATATATATATATATATATATATATATATATATATATATATATATATATATATATATATATATATATATATATATATATAATAATTTTAATCGACGAGAATCTTTGTATACCTAAAAAAGCAATATAAAAGCATTAGAATAAGCCCCATGCAGTAGGTGATCGGTTAACCCGTTTCAAGGCTTGTTCGATATCCCAATTGCTCGTTAACCGATCATCGATTTACCAAAGATGTTTTCTTCCTTCGAGAAATAGATTAATTTATTCTAGAGGTTAAAAATTAAATTAAAAAAGGATGTATAATTTCTTGGTAGGTTTATTAAAGGAATAATGCGTATAGTCTTGCATATTCATTTTTTTCTTTATAGGACATTAAAGAGCATGTTCCGTGTCGATTGCTTTTCTTTTTTTAAACTTGCCGGAGTTAATTAATAGCATTTTGTTGTTGTAAAATTCCTTAACTTACTGATATTAGCTTTTTGGGTAACATTCTAAGACCATTGCTCAAACATTCGCTCCACTTTTTCAGCGAATAAACGAGGGAATGGGTGCTCAAAATGAAATCAATTTCGATTTTGAATGAAATCAAAATTGAAACTGGTGTTCTACTTTGCTTATAAATTTTCTAATGAAAAAATACTTTTTTACAGTATCGAACTTTGCAGTTTAGTAGGCAAGCAACATAATTCAAGAGAGATGAAAAGCGACTTTTGGTCCATTGGATTTGACAACCCTGCACATCCTGCTCCAAGAGCTTAGAATTCGTTTTAGTTCGTTATTCAAATATGTGTTCGTTGTCCGAACACAAACATTTTTCGTGAAAGTGCTTTTTTTCTGATTTGTTCACAGCCTGAACTGTTCGTTAACTGATCATCTATTGTATGTGAATTCATATTTTCGATGGAGCAATTTTTTCAAAAAGAGAAAATATAGAATCCTAAGATTTTCGCAATAATCTTAAGGGACCAAACAATATTGTTAAAAAATTAGATAGTATTTATCCATTTCTTTAAATGAAATCAAATTAAGTAACTATTAACTTCTCCACAAAATAATTACATAAAAAATTATTTATGCCAGTTACAATTTATATCCTATTAAGCCGTTAAATAAAATGAACTTTAAAACTCTTTCGATTTGATATTTACTCATTCAAAGTTAGAACATATTTCGATAGAAACGATACTTACATAAAATAACAATTATTTTAATTTGAATCTTTTGATAAGCGTAATTATCATCAATCATGGAACTAGGGGAATTGATAAGCAATTTTTAATCTGCCTACCAAATCGTCTGCTTCACAATTAATGTAGATTGGAAACAAACTTGTAGAAAGTTTTCCTCGCCATTCGCTGAATTACTGCCTTAGTGAGGTGTCTGAGCAATCAATTAGCTTCAATTTTATCCTGTATATTGATTTCCCTCGATCTCTTTCCTGTTCTCTTGGGATCTCATTTGTTAAGTATGTCTAGACAAGTCTCGCTAGCGGTTCTGTATGTCTAGAATCAATTCTTGACTGAGATAATGCAATATGTCTACACTTTAACTGAAATTCCTGGCACCAAGAGGCCAGAGAGTTGCTTGTGTGAAATAGTAAACTACATAATTAACCTTTTTAAGTATAGTATTCCTTATTTCCAACAAAATCATTTCTTTTGAATCCATAATAGAGGCATTATTTTTCTCAATTATTTTGTTCTTAATTTTATGATATATAATAGTAACATCGATTGTGAAATTATTGAAAAATATCGAAGATTCACTTTCCCAACGAACATTAAATTTCACAACATGCAAAAGTTAATCACTAATTCTAAAGAGTATTTTAAAATACTTAAATTTAAAACTTTTTCCTTGAATACCCGAAGAAACATTTATTTGAACATATTTAAAGAAGTTTTTATGATAGCTGGTTTTAATATAAAATATCTTTGTACATATTTCCTTAAAGCAGGCTTATTGCTACATACATTTAATCTTATTAAATCACTTACCTGTTGTTTAAAAATTCAAAGGAACTCATTAAATAACTACTGTTTAGAAGTAAATAAAATAAAGAACTTTGAAGATTTTAAAAAAGATTAAAAAGAAATAAGAAAGAGAAAATGTAAGAAGATTTAAAATAAAATGTTTTAAATCGAGAATATTTTTTAATTCATTTTATCTATTTCGATACAAATAATTATTCATTTTTATTAGCATAAGAAGTATTATTTATATCATTTGTTGATGTTTTATGTACGTCAAGTCTATTCCACAAAAACAGTTATATTTTACGAAGTGCTTACAATACGAAATTAAAGAAGGACAGCTAATTTTTTTATTTCAAAATAATTTCTGAATGCTTATAAATATTTTAAACGAAGCAGATGATTTTTAATTTTGCTAATTTCCAGAGTGTTTAGGTTTTAATTTTTTTGGTAAAGAAATAAATGTGAGTGATTCAGAATTATATAAATACATTATGACATAAATTTAACAATCATTTTGGAAAAAGAGTTCCAGAGAATTATTAAATTGATGAAAGAAGCTTACAAGAACAAAAGTTGTGATAAGTGTATATATTTCAAATAGCATAATGATAGCAAAGGAAATTTATTTGTAGAAATAGTTCCTAAGTCTAAGCGACTAGATAAAGTTTCCAATGATCAAAATGTTAACACTGTTTGGCCAGTCTAGCAACAAAATCGGTGAATGCTATGTAAAAAACTAAGGACATCAACCAACATTTTGAAAACGTTAATATTTTGCATTCGATGCACAATTTATGGATTCCCATGTTTGTTCCAAATAGATTCTTCCGTATTTATTAAAGATCAAATATAAACAAAAATTTACCATTATTAGGAATTGAAACAGATGCTTCAGAATGATATGCATTTCCCAAAGTCTTTAATTACATGAACAAAACTTGATTGCATCATTTTTAAACCTTACCAAGTCGGCCACAAGCAAACAGAAACAAATTAATTCTCTCTGCCTCCGAAAAAATCCACTCGAAATCAGATGAAAAGATCAAGAAATTTTTTTATCATAAAATTGTAATCCATTAGCATGCTGTTGCCTCTCAAATCTACTGTGAATGCTAAATACTACGTTTTAGTTTTGAGACATTTTTGTGGTAAAATATGTCTCGAAAATGTCATGAATTGGGATGGATTTGGATGTTATATCATAATGACACTCGTGTTCTCATGTCGCCTCTTCAGTTCAGCAATATCTTATGAATGCAATACTAAAATCAAGCCAAATCCTAATACTTTTCAGATAACGTATCGGGTAATTTCTATCTGTTTTCTACGTCGAGGGGAAAAATCCGTGGCAGGAAAGAGAATACAGATTCGGATGTCATTTCAGCGGTGCAGACTTTTTAGAAATTTACACAAAATGCTTCCCCACTTGCTTTGGAAAGTAGGTTAAATGATAGGGCTTCTGCATATCATCTGCTAGAAGCTATTTTGAATAATATTTCTTTTTTTACTGCTAATATATTTCTTGACTTTTTTTTATGATTTTTAATCTCGGTTTCTTTAAAAACCCGTTTCTTTTTATATTGTTTTGAGGTATGGTTTATTTTCTTACCTATTAAAAATCGATTAAAATTAAAATCATTTTGACAGATTAAATATAGCCGTTAATAATTATCAAATCACGTTGCTGTAAAAAGATATTTAAAAACTGCTTTTTTTTTGGCAGTTCAAAGTATTTAAGTCATCTGTTTGGGCTTTGCTTCTAAATTATGAAGATTCCCATTCAGCAGCTTCCATCTAACTGGTGAGCCCAACTCTATGCATCACAGGGAAGTAGGCTGGTGCAATAGCATTAAAAAATATTTTTCCATTTATTTTGCATTTAAAAATGAATAATACGTGAATATAACATAAATACGATACTAAGAAATATCTTTAAAGAACTGCGTAAGGTAAATTTTACCGAGGCTATGGCATAATCTCCCATTTACATAATTTATCTATCCGAGCACCAATACAAATTGACGAAAGAAAGGGAACATCAAAATATCGGCACGTTGTTGAGATAAATGATTATTCGTCAATTCTTCCAAGCATAGCGGGGGCATTATTTCTTTTCAAGAAATCCCGCATCATCTGACTCCATCCCAGTCAGCAGCTTTCCACTCAAATCTCTCGGCACATCGTCCGTCCTTGGAAAAAAAATCAGGGATTCAGTGGAGTGGAAATCCTTCTGAAAGGGAAATAAGATCGCCACATTAGATTTAACTGTTATACCCAATGCATTTCCCTAATCATTTGGGTTTTTTTCCCAATGAATCTTAAAGGAGATCGCTACTTCAACAAAACCTGTAGAAGAATCACAAGATTAGAGTACTTTAACATTGGGAAAGATTGAAGACTCACTTGAAAGGTGGGTTATTGTCAATTTCTATAAATATAATTCATTTTATTTCCATTGATTTGGTTGATTTATATGCTAGTCTTAGCTTATCTTTCGTTAATATAATATGTACACTACCCGATTAATTTAGGTTTCATATTATTTATTATTCGATTTTGTTTTACTGTATTTTTTATTGAATGCAAAAAAGAATAAAATTGACATATTATTTGAAATAAAATATTTTTCTACATATTACATAAATATTATTACCGCCTGTGATTGAGATATTTCTCATTCAAATGATCAGTAAAAAACCATTATTAAATTTGCATAATATTTACTTTATAAATTTGACGCAATGGAAATTCGATGAAGGAATTTCTAAAATGTACCCGCTAGATAGCGCTATGCTCACAATAAAATTATAGAGTTGAGATTATTTAAATGGATACGTTGATTTTAAAAAGATATTTTCCCAAGCTGTGTTTTGTATGACTCTAATAAAACAATGTTTTTTTAACATTTAAGTCATTGTACGGTACTCTCTCAGTACAAAGGTATTATCAAGAAGTATTGGAGGTCCCGTAATCTAATGACTTGAGTGGTAATGTTTGGCATTTATAAAATAAATTTAACAAAGGGGAAAGAACCTATCATATTAAGGCTTGTGTGAGATAGTTTAATATTCAATACAAGAACTTTATTGCCCACGGCGTGGTTCTCATTATCGGGAGGTAATGAGTGTGATTCCCGGCTTAACCGCAGACCCGTCGTGTTCGCTAAAAGAGGATGGGTCACGTTAAAACTGGGCATGGTCGCAATGTCCTCCAAATGAAATGATACCTCTGGGGAAGGCAGGCAAAGTATTAGGGGACATTCTGCTTGGTCTCTGCTTCAAAATCACAAAAACTCCAGCCGGCTGCTGCTTCTGTCTAATTGGTAGAGCCCAACTCAGGAGCTTGGTACGGGGAAGCGTCCTGCTGCTGCAACAACAAAAACTCTGTTTCGGAGAGTCAATTCGTAGACAGTGGTCCTCATGCGTCGCCATGGATGAATCAGAAATTCACCCAAGAAGTAACCTCCAAAATAAGTGCGTGCAGAAGCTAGATGCGCAACATAAACTTCCAGTTGTTCATCAGACGACGGGGTTGTACTCAGAACCTTTCGTCCTGAAGAGTGATATCCTACTACATCTGAGTACATCATCCAGGGATTCTTTCAGGTGATGGCTATTTCTCGGAAACGTGTTGAAACTGGAGTTGGTTCATTTAAGAGGGTAAGATTTGGAGGTTCAACTGTGTGAGCAGGATTTATTTAAATTTCTAAAAGTTATGAGTCATTTTGGTCAATTAATACGCTATGCGGCATTAGTATGTCTCGCGTTGATACGGTGTTAAACTTTTCACATTATAACTTATCCGATACTGTAACTTCATTATTCAATATAAAATGGATATTGGTAACATAATTTACAAGTAACATTAATTTTTTACTTATGTTACATTAATAATATAAATTTGATGTATGGTCAAAATTGCCAACTCAAAATGCTTGGAAGATAACAACTACCACATATTTTCTTCGGATATAGACTTGAAGCAATGAACATTTGTTTGACAGAAAAAAATAGTTGAAAATGTCCACCAGTCGGCGCTTTGTTCAGCATGAAATTCTAAAGTAACAGTTACTTTAATATATATGTTAATTTTAAGGTAAAATATCAGAGACATATTGCATGCTCAACGAATATTAGCTTGCTGTAAAAATATTGGTTACATGCAGTCTGGGTGACCGCAGAGTGATGAACATAGCAAGCTAGCTGCGTATTCCTTCCTACAAAGTTAATTGATGTCTTATAAATTTAAACCATGATCACACAACTGACAATGTTGGCACACAAACTGGCAGACCCGCCTCTTCTCTATAGATAGAAAGAACTAGAGAACTTATAGAACTTTCAATAGTTATGAGAATTAGAACTTATAGAACTTTCAATTCACATATACCTTCCCTGCATGATAGTGTTTGGGAAAGATAGGTACCAAACCAACAACCTCCTTGTCATAAGAATTAATAGCCGAATAGTTAGCGCTCTGGCCTATGGTTCAATGTTGATACGTTCGAATCCCACCTCCTATGTAGCTATTTGTAGTGGTTCAGGTTGTATTTTAAACATTAAATTCAGATCCAATTAGATCGCATGTGCAAAAAATGATTGTAGAATGAAAACCAAATGAAATCAATTCTACCATAAGAGCAGTAATTTTTCCCATGAGTCTACTAAGATCCTCTAAAATATGAATGATTTTTAAAAAGTATTCTGGATTTTATTCTGAGTCCTTAGTATATTAGTCACGTTTTAGGAAGATTTGAAGACGCCAAATTAAACTGTATTCGGGATTAGAAAACTGGATTTTTATATATCAATTTCAGTACTCATTTTTTCTTATGAAAAAAACAAATTTATAACCAGGTTCATAAATTTTTACCAATATTTTTTTCTAACGGCGGGCGCCAGGTCAATAACCCTTTACCACATCACGTCCGGAAACTTTTTTTATCGTTACTCGGTAAACACCTGTGAACCAAGAATCACGAAACGAGTAGCATTACCCACGTCACTCCACCGCAAAACCGCTTATAGGGGGTGGGTCACATTCATTCACTATCTTGCATGAAGACAATGAAACAAAATGAGAGAGAAAGGTACATCCATGCCCCAACCAGGATTCGAACTTTGGACCAAAAGCTTAGTAGTTAAGAACGCCAACCACACACACACACACACACTCAACTATTGTCCAGCACAATAAAATTTATTGTGCTTGACATAAGATGTAGGTTTCAATATTTTAACAAATAAAAAGATTGTAGAAAGAAAGATTATTTTATTTTTAATTCAGTTATCTGTAATCAAAAATTCATAGTTTATTATTAAAGCACAAGCTTTTTATCACATTTGTGTAGATGTAGTTAATATTAGTTCCTGTTATCTAACAATAGCAATTTCTTATTCTATCATGAACATTTTCAAACTAATATTTGTAAATTTGAACTATTTTGCCAAAAATAATGAATGTAAGTTACAACTTTCAATTAAATATTTTCCATGTGCCTGAGCTATTCTACAAAATAAATTAATCATAACTGAATTCTTGTGTGATTTTAAATCTTATAGTTGTTTAAGAAGAGTTTATGTACCGTTTCCAATCCGTAGTGCAAAGAAAAAAAAATTAGAAAACTGCATTTTTTCAGTTTGTTTCTTTGATTCTATTCATAAAATTTACTTAAGCCATATTATTATCTTACAAAAGTTAGCAACATAAAATTTTATTGGCCATAAAGTGGTTGTTGCTTTTATTTTAGTTGAGATCCTAAGTACACCACCATATTACGATTCTAATTGGTTTAAAATATCCATGACGTCAGATAACGTTTCGTTCATGTCACATCGTATTGAGACGGCGTTGTCAATCCGACTTGTGGACGAATTTGCTGCCTGCCTTCAAATCACAGTCTTTGAGAGGCAGCAAACAAGGCAAAATTCACAATCCAATGTTTGAAAAGTCATGTCCTTATCACATGGACAATAGAAGAGCAGAGAAAGCAAAAAGACTTTATGGTTAGTTTAAATCGGCAAGGACGAGTTAGTTTTTTTAAAATTTCATTAATGAATAGAATTTTAAATTAAAAATTGCAATGTTTGTAAACAATCTCCTTTGATTCTGAAGACTATTGCCTTGCTTAGGACAACATTAAAAAATTTATTTTAATATTATTGAAGTAATAAGCAGATTTGTAAAAAATAAACTCAAAAAATTCGTCGAATTCCTTAAAACTGTTTTTTTTTTTTTCAATTTTGATTGTTATTTCGTTTTTATTTTGGTACCTGCGACTGCGATTAGATAATTTAACAATCGAAGATGAGCGTAAGTTTTTAAATATCCGGAACATATTAACATCTTGGAAGTTTTTCCATCGATAACAGACCATATTCGCTTCTTGCAAAAAAAGGATTATTGGAAAACTTTCAATCTCTTTCCTCGAAAGAGATATATAGAATATAAAATCGCATCTGTTCAACATCGTATTTGATCAAATTCAAGGCTTTCGATTCTGAAGAACGCTGTCAGTCCTACATTTTTAGTCTTAGGTTATCTCTAATCATGGAGCATTTTAAGAAGAGAATAATCCATAAGATTCTATTCTTAAACTTTTCTTCAGAAACAATTTTAAACAATTAACATTTATCTTATGACTTTGCTTACAATAAAACTTAATAGTTGAATCAATAAATTGCATATCCAGAACACACAATTATCTTTTCTGCATTCTCTTTACCTAAAACGTTTTTACTCTTCCTGTAAACATTATTTTACTATAGTTAATTGGAAGGATAATTTGTTGTAACATAATTTTATTGAATAAGACCATATATGTAATTATTTTTTATCGGATTCGAATGTTTGCTGATTCTTCTATGCATTTTCCCTGAAGGCAATGAATTTGTAATGAATACATAAGGAATGGATTCATGTGAAACAAGCGAACTATTTTTTTCAACTAATGATACAATATTTATTTGCTTAAAGCGAAAAGATCTAACTTTACAGTTGCTTGCAAATAATATGCCTAAGGTTAAAATACATGTCAAACGAGGAGAATTTTATTCAGTAAGTTTTCTAAATAATTATTGTTTAGACAATTTACAGAATAAATTAAGATCAGTATTAAATTTATTTAAATTGGTGTTTGCAGTAAAAAGATTATAAATTATTTTTGGAATGATATAAATAATTCATTGTTATGAAATTTATCATTCCAATAATAATATATAATTAGCTTTCAACGTTTTTTCAAAAAAAAATCTATAAAAATAATCTGGATGATATAAAGTTAATTCTCTGAAATTCGTGACATTTCTATTTTAAATTTTATTATTAAATTTTAAACAGTTGAAAATACGAATCTTATAGGTATTATCTCAATAACGTTATTGACATATTATGTATAGGTAAATGTGTGTGTATCTCTTTGAAATGTTGTTTGATTGATTTAAGGATGTTTGTTTTGAACAATGTTACATTAATTTTTTTATAGAAAAGTATATTTTACAGGATCATAAAAATATGTTGGATAACAAAATCGTGTTGTGTTGAACATCATTTCCTTTTATCGCATTGTGTGCTTTTATATCGCCTTCGGAAAAAAATAAATATTTTACAGATATGACTTGTAATTCAATAATTTTTATATCATTGTCTTAATCAAAATTTACAGCTCACCAATTGTTTAAAATGATGCAGAGGTACACTTCCAAAACAGTTTCATGGAAGTAATACTACGTTCAATAACTAATTATTAAATCATTCTTTACGAAGAAGATGCTTTATCAAAGTGTATTTGGAGATAGAATTCATAAATTTCTTATAAGATCACAACTATTTAAAATATATAACCAATGCTTGACTTCATTCCATCAAGGCAGTAAAGAATAAAACTAAAGTATTCTATTTTTAGAGCCATTTTTAAGCCCATAGTGAATGATTTGTATAGTAAACGTGACAAAAAAAATATAACGAATATTATAGCCGTGAAGGGAAATTTTAGGGAAGAAATGCTTTCAATAATTTATCAGCAACAGATTCTACGTTTACGATCCCCACGTGGTATATCAAAGTAGCCATTTGCATCTACTATCATAAATCTGCTCTGACGTCAGAGAGCAAAAAATAGCATTTGGCTGCACATAAAAGTGTGACTACCTATTCCTGCCACAAATCGATTGTCGATATCTTGCGAGGATGGAAGAAAGAATAAGAAGTGGAAAAAATTGTCACCGGGGATGTCTATAGTAGTCCCCTGTATTTGCAGAAAGGCCGATTTTTGGTGAGTCGGTACGTTCGGGCAAATGGCGATCTTCTGTAAAAATTGGTTTCCTTTTCTTGGCAAAAATCTTCGACTATTATCTCTTTTTTATATTCTGAACGCTATTATAGCAAGGAAATAGGCAATGGGTTGAAAGCAATGCGCTCCGGACATTTCTAGAACGACAGACCGTAACGTATTAATAATGAAATAATCCTGAATTGGCGTCGGTGAAAAAATAGGCGTGGAAAAAATGGCGGAGATGAATGGTCTTAATAGTTACACAGAGCAAATTGCACCGTCCTTTCAGAGTTATTAGTTAGAGTCGCTATTATAGAGGGAATTGATTTTGTTTTTTGCTAGTATTGCGATCCATTTGTCAAGGTGATTTTGTAAGAGTTATTCTTAAGAGAGAAATATAAAAGGATTGGTAATGTTAGCACATATATTAACGTAACAAATATTTATGTATTTCTATATGCGTGTAAAAGGGTTAAAGAGATAAAAGGTTATTACAATAGGAACAATTAAAAAGAGCTTTTAAGCTTAATTTTAAAATGTACACTATTAATATAAGAAGTTTGAAGCTAAACATGAAAATTAAAATATTTTGTTGTTGAAGATTTTATTGTTAAAATTAATTTATACTCAGAAACTGATACAACACTGATAAAATATCTGCTGAGTTGAAAAAAATAATTAAACACCATAAGAATTCGAAATCACTTTACTATTGCATTGAGATTTTCACAGGAAATATTACACACTTTAATCAAATAAAAAAGAAGACATAGTAAAATTAATTACTAAAAAATCACATGGTTTATACAAATTGAATGCATACAAAAACTAATTAATTAATAACTTTAATAAAAAAGAAAAAGTTGAAAAACGTCTCACATCGTATTCAACTGTGCTCTCAGAAGGGTGAATTTGTAATTATTACATATGATTTCGGACTTAAAGAGCAGAGAATTTCAAAAGGAATTCCTTTGGTTCCATGATTCTAAGAAGGTGGGATATAGATAGTCACCCACCCACACACACAGAGAGAGACAAGAGCTACTGGCATCTTGGTTCTGGGACTTAAGTCATCCCCATCAAATTTCCAAAGAGAAATGGCGATTCCTCGGTGTTCGTCAGGTAACATCCAGTCTTTAAACGCGATGATGCTGGCTGGATCAAACTGGCGGTTACAGCTGCATTTCCCCTCGAAAAAGAAATTCAAATTCTAGAATTTTTGTATCTTTTCATTTTCACAGAATATTTTTCATGCTGTCTTCCGCGTCCATTTTTGTTACATCGTGTCAATGCAGTCAATTTCATTAGGAAGAGGTCCTCAGCACTCCACCAGCTGCGTTTTCTATATTGTGGTGCCATCGCCCAACTCCTTAAAAGTTTAGGAACGCGATTGAAAATTGAGAAAAAGAATGCGAACCACTAAATCCAAGATTTAGAACGAGTGGGATGACGAAAAATTTGAACCACAGTTATGAAGAGGAGGAGAAAATAAGCAGCAAAATAAGAGTTAGCAAAGCAGCCAACAAAGAAAGGAAAAGTATTAACATCACAACATATATAGCAGTGCAGGTGAGGCCCGGACTGTACCTCAACACGTTTAACTTAGATAACGAGTTTAGAATACCCTCCCATCAGCAAAAGTCGCGTCATTCTGCACCACGATCAGGTGACGAGGTCACACCTCAACTGGCAGCTTCCTTTCTCAAACCACACCACACCAGCGGCAGGACTTTAAACATCATAGATTAAAATGGACACATCCCCAACCCACTGAGCTCCAGCAACACTGCGAGGTGGTGAATGTCATCACCCTCCCAATCATTGCCAGCGGCAAATGATGCTTCACTTTGCTGATCTTAACGGGAATCTACTGAGCCATGGAGGTTCGTGTGTGTGTGTGTGTGTGTGTGTGTGTGTGTGTGTGTGTGTGTGTGTGTGTGTGTGTGTGTGTGTGTGTGTGTGTATGTGTGTTGAACAAATTACCTCTTATGCTTTGTAAAATGTTGAAAATTAATCGCTTACTAAATTATGAAGATAATCTGCAAATTATTTTATAGTCATTTACATAAAAAAAACTGGAACAATAGCAATGTATTAATGCATATTTATATTTACATTGTATTATTTGACTATTTTTTTTATATCTGAAGCCTGCTATTAATACATTTAAACTTTAAAAAATTATTTCCCAGAATCAGTCTTCAGTCAATCAAAAAACAATACCACTGAGTATTAAACATTTTGGAATATTATTATGAAGATTAACATTATTTGTATTTATTTTTAGTTATGTGAAATCTGCTATTACAATTAAACTGGTTCATGGCGTCAGTCAAAAAACAATAATGCAAAGCACCAAATTGTTTAAAATATTAGAATTAAGATAGACAACATTATTTATTATTCGGTATCTAAAGAATACTATCAATTTATCAACAAATATATTGATATAAACCTTTTTAGAAATGAATTTACGAACTTTAATCAACCTTGATTTTATGATATGAACATTACTTATATAAAATCCACAAAATAGTATCCGACCGAAGCTTTTGTGTCCAGAGGATATATTAAAGACCAACCACGGCATGCAACACTTAAAGAATCTTTCAATCCGAAGGAGAAAAAGCATTGCAGCGCCGTAATAGCCGGCTTGATCTCCAGACCTGAATCCTATAGAGCGTCTTAGTAGAGAGGTTGCTGATTACAGTACACCTCCAAGGTCTGTTGGAGATTGGAAAACAGCTTTTTCCGCGTCTGATATTCGTTTCCTATTTCGGTTACAAGCAACTTGACAACATGGAAAGTTGATACCGCCAATGCATTGAAGCTAGGGATGGATGGACATGTACCTTGTCAAAACTTCTTTTTGTTACGTTTCTGTGATATTTTAGCACATAAAACTACGATTATCCCTTTTTTTCCAAAAATGAACTTTTCCAATGAGATATTTTTTTTTCTTGTAAATCATTTATACTTTTTTCATTTGTAAACCTCTGTGTTATAATCCATATATACTTGTTTCGTGCACATGACATCCAAATTTCTGTTTTTACATTCATTCATTTGCAAATAAGGCGCAAAACAACCAGTTGATTTTTAACTTCTGGAGACCAATATAATGTACATAATTAAATAATGAGCTGCTTATTCATTTGTGAAGCCTTACAGTGGCATAAACAGGTTACGATAAAATGTTGTTGTTGTTGTTGTTACTTATGACACTTGGACAAGCCAAGCTCGCTATGCCTTGGCAATGCGAATTTAAGTCAATTGGGAGCGTCTTTCGTTTTTATCAGAGCACCATGAATGTGAAAGTACGTCTTTGCTCTTTTTTAAATCCTTCGTTAGATGGCAGCACCAGAGAATCCACTCCCTCAATTTTGACATTGATCTGAAGGGGGAGGAAATTTTCTCCAGACCATTGCACCCATGGTAACTGCTCAACGACCGATCACAGGACTTTCGATTCCACAGATTTAACGAGCACGTATATCGCATGTACTCGGTGGGTCTTTGGCGGCATTGGGAATCGAACCCGGATGGAAAGCCGATACCCTAACCACTAGGCTACCACGGCCCTGTATAATAAATAAATGACGATAAAATAAATTAAATATATTTCGCACTTCACTAATAATGTTTGGTTCGCAACCAATCAAAAGCAACTAAACTTATTTCCAAATATATGAATTGATAGACCGAATAAGATTCCATTCCGATTTCCATAGATATGGAAGAAAAACATTTCTGTATGCGATTGCAGAAAATGATCGTGGAATAATTTATTAAATTATTCTTAAATGTAGAATTCTGCAGTTTCCTAGTGGATCATTTTCTGTTTTATCCATCTTTCCGAGGATGGATTATTCATTCCATCGGAGGGATGCGAGCTATTCCCTGGTAAGAAAAAAAGGAATTGACGCGGGATGAAGTACATACCGTATCAAGAAGCGCTCAAGTAATTCATCTTCTTGAAGCTTTGACGGCTTTTCTGATCACATAAATCTTGAATAGCCTGAAGCAGAATCCTGAATTGACAAATGACGAATATGTCCTCCCCATTTATCTTCAGATAACTAAGAGATAGGCTACTGAATTTATTAGGTAATAGTGTTCGTCTAATAGCTCTTCATTGATTCAATATTTCTTTTATATATTTTTAATGAAATACTCCAGAAAAAAATTTTATTCATACTCATTAATTTAAAAAATGTTAAAAATCAATAGAAATTCCAATGATGAATAAGAATTGGGAATCGGTATACTGAGGATTCTCTGTTTTAAGTTGATATATCAGATTATCACTAGTTGTCTATGAAGAAAGAAAAGCCCCTGGATCGATACCAGTCACTGTTGAACTACGAAAGAACTTCTGTTTCCTGCATGCAAGTTTGTCATGGTGGGTGGTCGAGAGTTTTTCTGGATTGCTTTCCTTTGAGACACGTGAATACAGTGTGCTCTCTACGTTAAAACTATTGATGAAGTAATTGTATGTAATTTTAATTTTGTTTTGTAGGTGGCAACAGTATTTATAACAGATTTGTATTTTTACTAATGTCTGAGAGAATTAGATGGCATGATTTTTTTTAGAATTATATCTGGAACTTGAAATATTGCTTGAATAAATGATTGAAGTCTTACATTGCAATTTTTTTTATATATTTTACACGGCCCGCTTTAAATTTTACCGAAAGGTAATTTTACGGTGGATGTTAAAATGCTTTAGAACATCCCTAGGTCATAATGTGGTATTGAATTGGCCCTGAAAGAATAGTTCGATTCTGTTAAGCAAATAAGGAATGGATGTTATGATTTTCCTTGGAAGTTTATTGATTATTCTTCTTTGAATATATATGATAATATTTTTACTATATATATATATATATATATATATATATATATATATATATATATATATATATATATATATATATATATATATATATATATATATATATATATATATATATATATATATAGGAGTGCAGGCATTCCCCGAACTCTGAAGACTAACGGATTTGAATACTCGCCTACCATTAAGCACCTCGTACTTTTAAACCCCACTCAAGAATGACATGGTCACACCGGAACTGATACCCCTAAGATGAATAAGGTACCTGGCTCGATCTCAACCACTGTTGAAAAGCAGTAGATGGCACAAATTTGCAAATTCTGTATTCTGCATACACACGTCTGTAGGTGTGGTGACTTTGGAGTTTTCCTGGTTTTCTCCCTTGCGTCCCTTGAATGCGGCTAATTACCTATTAAAAGTCATCCCGGAAGGTAACTACGCATTGTATGATAGTAAATAATGATTAGGCTGTTCATTAAGTGGTGGTAAATTACCTAAGGAAAATGTCCAATAGCGTTATTCCAGTTGGCTATATGACCAGTGAATTAGGCCATCTCTCCCCATTCGTCTTTCTGGGAAATGGTCATTCAAAGAGTGAAAAATGATAACAAAATAGGAGTTGTCATTCTCCTTATTTTCACATAAAATAAAGCACCGCAAACCATTGAGCATTAAACAGACACATGAAAATCATGGCATTGCATGCTAAACTTGCCTTAAAACAAAACAGAAAAAAGCAATAAATAATGCACGCAGGCGATATTTACAAAAAAGCAAGGAAAATAAATACCACGGGAAGAGGATATTTACAAAAGAAATGTTATTCCAGTGGGAAAAAGAAACTTCCTGAGGCAGTGCTCTCTACAAAGAAAACATATGAATTATTCCATCTCTATATGCTGTAAGTTTGCTTATAACTACATTACTTTATGAATTATTTAACATCAAAATCTATCCAACATTTTATAAACACCTTGTATTTCAGTAATTATCTACGCTAAGAAGAGTTGTCTTATGACTTTTAAAGTTTTTATTTTCATAAATTTACTGTTTTGTTTTTCTAAAGAATCAGGATCAGCATAGATTGGAGCTTCAAAATTATTTTTCGAATCACATTTCGGAACTTTTAATGTAAGATTCTGCTGCATCTACGTTGATTTGCAGAGTTTTTTGGACGCAGTAAGACCAACGTAGTCGTAATATGATATTTGCTTAAGAACACTCTTTTTTCATCTTATTTTTGCAATTTACTTTGTGACTGAAATAAAAGAATCTATTCTGATTATCAGACAATATTTAAATAAATGATTATAGTTATAATAATTAGGATAATCTAAGAATTACAAGATATGTCAAAACAAGTAACAAATATCATTATATAGTTCTTTTGTTTGGAGGTTTTCCAATTTTATGCCACAAATAGTTTCTCAAAATAGAAATTTAATCTTTTCACTGTGTTCTTTGACAGTATATTATTAGTTATAATATATTCTTTCACAGTATAGGTATTATAGTATATATATATAGCAATACAATTGTCTATAATAGTAGTTTAGTAATAATAAAGATAAAGAATTCATTAAATTACAGGGATTCAAAGAAATATAGTGTAGTAATCATGACTCTAAAAAAAATCAGCTTAGTGTAAAAATATCAGCTTTATTTATTGTAAAAATTTTTGTCTCTTTTTTTGTGCCAGAAATCGTTTCCTTGAAAGGTAAACCACATTCACGTATCGCAAAAAAGGAAATCTGGATAACTCCTTACAACTTGTCTGACTGACATTTATACATGTATATGAGAAGAGCATTATCTATTTTTCCTTGTGCAATAAAGACGTAGATCGAATATGAAAGCTTCCTCACATTACAGCTTAACCCGAGCTCCAGTGGCTCAGAAGCTTCACGCCGCTTCCCGTAAGCTCAGCCAAGTGAAGCATCATCTGCCGCGGGCAGTGGTTGGGAGGGTGACCACGGTGTACTCTCATTCACTGGAATGCTGGAACTCCGTGGGTTGGGGAAGTGTGCACGTTATCTGTGACGTCCAAATTCCTTCCGTTGGTGTGGCGTGGATGTGGAGAGGAGGGTGCTCGCTCAGGCGTGGCCTCGTCACCTGACCGTGGTTCAAAATGACGAGGCACCTTAAAAAGAGCAAAGTCGTACTTTCACCTTCGTGGTGCTCTGATCCAAACGAAAGACACTCTCTATTGATTTAATTCGCACTGCCAAAGCCATAGCGAGCTTGGCTTGTGCAAGTGTCATAAGCAACAACAACAACAGCTTAATCCAATCACAATGACATTATATATATATATATATATATATATATATATATATATATATATATATATATATATATATATATATATATATATATATATATATATATAACACTGTACGCCAAGGCCTACAGTGTTTTTCTTGACAGAGGGCCCTGGAGTGCGAAACATATGTCACCGGTTAGGTAGTCAACATAACGTGTGAATAATTTTAACAGATATCAAAGGTAATTTAGATAAAGGTATAATTTTTGCTTCTGAACGCACGGAAATGTCTTTTTGGTGCTTGTATTTAATATTTCATATGTATTTACTCCTCCTATAAAAGAATTATTCTTATAAAAGTATTAGATATTTTAAACATGAAAATATTACACAAAAGTTTCGTTTCCTCCCAATTTACTTCTTGTTTAAATCCTTTTCTTGACTCTATGGCGAAGTAAGTGTGAAATTGATTTCCATTTTGGCCCCAAAGCTTCGGCGGAAGAAGCTACCTGTTCGCACCCATTAAGCACCCGAACCTCTCCAAGTGAAGTGACTCGTTACAAAAGGACTTCATCTTAATGCCATCGAGTGGAGGTGGCCAGAAAGGAATTTCCTTAATTAATAGTTTCTAGGATTAATTTCTTTTTTCTCGATCGCTGGGAGTGTGGCTGATGAGGTCAGCCGAACTACGCCAATTCGGGGGAAACGCGCTCCACTGCTGTGTATTCGTTCTGGGCAATTAGTTTCGTGGCGATGAAGTCGATTCTTGCCATTTATGGAAAAAGCGCCAAGTGAAATGCGAGTGCAGAGTACTTGAATCGTCAAAATAGCTGCTTTAGCTCGCTTATGAAGCGAAACGGAAATGTTCTGTGTAATTGGCAGATGTATTTTGGAAATGAAATTAAAGGAATTTCTGGAATAATAGTATTTGATATTTCTTAGATTTTCATTTGATAAGAATTGAAGGAAATATATATGTGTGCTTTGGATTTTAATTGTTACAATTCAGAAATACTAGCTTGATAGATTACTTGATTGTATAAATTATTGGTCTATAATTTGATTTAAAACAATCTTCCGGGAATTTGAATTGATTAGATACTGCTTCTGAAAATTAATTTTTTCATATAACTTAAACAACCGAATTTAATTAATTTTTAATGATTTTTCTATAAACCTTTGCATAAATTAAGTATTTCTAAAATATTTTACCAATAATATATATATATATATATATATATATATATATATATATATATATATATATATATATAAATGCAAAATCAGAAGTATAGCTAAAAGCAGAAGTACAGCTAAAAGTGGTGAGGTTCTTGCAGATTTGGATTTGTAATTGGATGTGATTTAAATCTAATGATTATTATGTATTGAGTGTATTTTGGCAACATTGTATTTTAGCGGCATTGGATTTTGACTTGTATATATTGGATTGAATTCTACTTGCATATTTTTGGATTGGGTTTTGCTTATTTTCTTGTTTGATGCTTTGGTTTGATTTTTTGGTATGGCTTTGAGGTGTGATGGCTTTTTTAAGACTTTGTCTTGGGCCATTGTAGAAAAGCCATAATTTGTGCCAATGTGGTCAACACCCCCTGATGAAGCTGGCCATATTGGTACTTTATTCCATTTATATTTATCTTTCTTTAAAGTGTTTTCAATGTAATTCTTTTCATTGTATTTTTTCAATGTGTTATTTTCCATTTGATATTTCAATATATCGTTTTCCATTTAATATTTCAATGCTATAATATTTCAATGTGTTGTCTTCCATCTGATATTCTACTTTTGACATTTAATTTTTCAATGTATTATTTTCTATTTGGCATTTTTCATTGTATTCTGTCTTATTATGTTATATTCTTTGCATATTTTATAAATTAACTATATATATATATATATATATATATATATATATATATATATATATATATATATATATATATATATATATATATATATATATCACATGTTAAATTTATCCCTTGATATTGATGTTTAAATTTTATTAGAATAAATATATGTGTGTGACTGCTCTTTTTGTTATGGAGAACAATAATTTGCATTCCTATTTTCTCAAGCTTGTTTTGATTAGAACTTATTTAAATTTATTTTATTTATTAGAACTTATTATCAACATGCGATAAAATACTTTTTAACTACTTTGTAAGAAATTATTTTTAAGAGAATAAAGCCCTAGTTACTGTGCGTATCTGAAAGTTCTGTTGCTTTTATTACCAGTACTGTAATAACTATATTTTACCATACATCATTAATAATTACATATAATTATACAGTGTCTCACAAAAGTGATGGGACACTTATGCTTTACAAAAAAAATTTGTAATAAAATTAATTAAAAATACATGTACAAAATTTTTGTGAATGTGTTTCATACTTAAATTTAGTAACAAATATTACATAACATACATTTTGTCAAAATCTTAAAATATTAACTTAATAAAAATACAATTGCTTAGAACGGAGCAAAAAAATGGCTCACATAAGTGATGAGACACCATTAGATATGCAACAAAAATAGTCTGAAATAAGCAATAAAAATATCTTTTGGGTGTTTTATTTTTACTCGAAAGCAACTGGCAATAAATTATAAAATCGTCTGCAGTATTTCTTTCCAGATTGTTTTGGAATTTTTGTGTTTTTTAGCTATGTGCTGCCATGAATGCTAAACGAAAAGAAATTTCTCCTGAAATTCGAAAATTAGTTATTCATTTGCATATTGAAAGTGGAAAATCTATTAGAGAAACTGCTGAAACAGTTATCTTAATTCATTCAACAGTTTTCAATATCATTAAACAATATAAAAAGAATCATATGATTCAGAATAAAAGAAGACATGACCGACCATCAAAGCTATCCAATGGAATAAAGCGAATTGTCATTCGAATTATTAAAAAATCTAAGAACGAGTGCTCCTAAAGTCGCTGCTGATTTATATGGAGTAATTGTTAATCCTGAGACTAGTAGAAGGGTAATTCGAACTGCTGGATATCAAGGTAGATATAAGGAAAAAATTCTTCGTAAGTGAAAATAGATAACTCAGACTGACTTTCTCAAAATCCAACATAAATAAAAACTCTGAATAATGGAATAAAGTTATATTTGCTGATGAGAGTAAATGTAATATATTTCGTTCTGACGGTAGAATCTTGGTGTGGAGAAAACCGAGGGAAGAATTTCGTAAACAGAACTTGGTGGCAACAGTAAAACATGGTGGAGGAGTTGTGGTATGGGGGTGTATGTCGTCCGCTGGAAATTGTAATCTTGTTTTTATTGATAGTAAAATAAATCAAAATACAAGTATATTGACATTCTAAAGCAAGATTGGAAATCTTCAGCATGAAAATTGAACTTTCATAACGATTTTAAATTCTACTAGGACAATGACCTCAAGCACACTGACTTTGAACGTTAAGACTTTGTGCTGCTGTATAACTGTCCTGAAATAATAAAAAAACCACCACAATCTCCAGACTTAAATCCCATAGAGAAAATTTGGCAAGAATTGGAATCAAGAATTCGCAAATACACCATTTCTTCAGAACAACAATTAAAATCGGTGCATCAAGAAGAATGGGGTAAAATCACACAAAAAATTAGTTAAATTCATCCCAAGAAGATTAAATCATGTTTTAAAAAATAAAAGTTTTGGATAAATATTTGATGGAAAAGAGAGTAAATGTCCCATCACTTATGAGAGCTTTTTTTTTTGTTCCGTTCTAAGCAATTGTATTTTTATTTAATTAATATTTTAATATTTTGACAAAATGTATGTTTTATAATGATTGTTACTAACTTTAAATATGAAACACACCCACAAAAAATTTGTACACGTATTTTAAATTAATTTTATTACAGTTTCCTTTTGTAAAGCACAAGTGTCCACATCACTTTTGTGAGACACTGTATATATACGTATATATATATATATATATATATATATATATATATATATATATATATATATATATATATATATATATATATATATATATATATATATATATATATATATATATATATATACGTATATATACATACGTATATATAATACTGTATATATATATATATATATATATATATATATATATATATATATATATATATATATATATATATATATATATATATATATATATATATATATATATATATATATATATATATATATATTATAATCAAATAATATTAATAATCAAAAATTGTTGTAATTTTGCAAAAAGTTTGAAATAAATTTTAATTTGTGTAAAATGTAAATGCATTGGATGACCACGTAAATAAAATGTAAATTTGCAATGTATAAAATACTGAAATGAAAGGTCTGCATATAAAAATTCACTTTTATGTTGTAAAATTACCAATTTCTTACTTAAATACAAATCAATATATGCACAAAGGATATTTGAAAGACCTCCATCAATGATAGGTTACATCATGAGATCTTAAAATTCAGTCCACATCAAATGTTCCAAGCCAGCGTACTTTTTATAATTACTGAAACCAATAGAGAGATTTACGTGAAAAACTTTATTAAATTATCAGAATAGAGAACTTTTTGTAATGAGAAAAATGCTGCTAAGCCGATTTTGATTCGCGTGAAATAATTATACAATCACTCTAATTACAAAATTCATTGAAATGAAAGGTCCGACGGCAAATGGCCGCCATCACGCATCCGTTACAGAGTCTTTCTTCTAATTTAATTAGTTCCAGGTTTTCTGATAAAGACTCATTTCTAAGAATAAGAATTAGACTTTGTCCCGAAGAGAAAAAAGGTAATGATACTAACTGAGTGATTAAGTCCCGCTAATTCTCTCCCCTAAATGTTGCATATTGTTAGTCTTTCCTGCTCTCAGAAGTAATTAGAAATTAAGATTCTCCCTTAATTGGAAGTTGATTGTAATTAATTTTTATCCAGTTTTCGATCTGAGCTCCTGCATTTGGAGTAGGAAAAGAAATGTTTCATTATATGCAACAGCTTTGGAGTAGGAAACTAATTAAGTTTGATTTCCTCTTTTACGTCTTTTTCAATTGATCATTTATAAGTGTCATTGATATGAATTGGACAGTTTTTTATTTCATTTCTTCCTTTCAAAGATTTATATGTTAATTGAATTAAGATTTTGAAAATACTTTTGCTTAATGAAGATAACAAATATTTTTAAAAGACTATAGAAATGTTTTTGTAGCAGATATTTTTTTATATTTTTGTGAAAAAAGTGTTTTTTTAATTTAAAATTTTATCACCCAATTTACGTTGTTATATAGTGACATCAATTAATGAAATAATCATTTTTATGTTTATTTAGCATTGTTAGAGGTTTAAAAATATTTATTACATTTTCAAAATTGAGTTGTTTTTCTAAATTTTTACTATTAGTTACTGGTTCTTTGGTCAATAGAATAGTTTATTTTTATTTTTCTCCACAATACAGAACTAGATAAGGAGTGGCCCTCGCTGTGGTTTTCAGTTCGGTATGTTTGAATCTGTGTCGAACATTTTATGTAATAATAATTAGTAATCCATATCAAATTCAAATTCACGATTTCGGAACCATCGCGAACAAAAGGTGATCGAAAAACGACAAAATTAAATCACCACAGAGCCATTTATTGGATATTAGCGTAATTAATTTTGAAAGCTCCAGCTAAACGGAATGAGATAATGAAAAGCACAAATCAAAATTCATCGAGATCATGGTGACACAAAGTAGTTATCTGTTCCAAATTCTTAAGCGATATATTTGTTTACATAGTAAAACATTATATTTTGAAATAGTACTATGATTACGAAACAAAGGTTTAGATTTTCAATGAGATTTCGAGTATTTAAATACTAATTTACGAAACTAATTTTCATAAATAACTTATAGTAAACTATATAACTATAATATGTAATGAATATTATGAACTATAGTATATAGTATATGAACTATAGGAACTGTTAGTTAAAAATATATATTAATTTATATGTGGTGGAGAAAATCAGTTTATTTTCAAACTCTATCAAATATGATAAAAAAAAGTTATGTTAAATTGTTTCTTAAAGTATGCCAACATAAAATTATTTTTCTAAATAAATATTTTGGCATTTGTTTTAATTTTTATTTCAATTTACAGTATTATGTAAGCTGTAAAAAAACGAAAAAGCAATTTATGATTAAATCTATATAAAATATTTGGCTTTGTCTCTGCTTGGTCCATTTCATAAGTACATAAAGATGTCACTTTTATCTACGGTTGAATTGCGTGCTAGCACTTCTGTAACTATTGGAATATAGGATAAATTATTATTATAGCCTTAAAATCTGTGTCCCTTATAGTTTTGATAAAAATATCTCGGAAAAAAAATGAGTGTATAGCTTAAACAATATATATATAGTCTTCATTTATTAAGAACAATTTAATTTTCTTTCTAGACAATATTATCTCACTATTATTTGTTGGGCTAGTTGCGCTGAATCATTCGAAGAAATATACAATAAATGACGAATTCAAGACTTTATTAATAACTTTTAATCAATACGAAATAGATATTAGTTACTAAGTAAGGTTTATTAATTCCCTTTAATTAATAATATTTGAAATATAATAATAAAATCAAAATTTAATGTTGTATACACATATGTGTGTGTGTATTGCGAATAATTTAGATAACAATTTAGGGAACCAATTTAGCAATATTAATAAATAATATTTTATCAATATTTATAAAAATATTGATGTTAATTAATTTAGAAGCATTTATGTATGCAAAATATTAATTCTATTAAATAAATATAGTATTAATTAAACAAATTTAATTAAAAAGTGATTTTGTTTTGTTTTCTTAAAATATATTAATTTCATATTTTGGTTTTGTATTTTAAGTCTATCATTAATGACTTATGCACATTTTTGACACTTTGATCCGATCATTGTTTTGTGACCAAACATAAGAGTGCCTTCTGATTTTATGCAAATTAACAACATTTTCAGCTTGAAAAGCGAATGCAAATTATTGCTTGAAACAAGCGCTGGAGAGTGGGTGTAAATGAAACTAGATAATTTAATTACATGAAACAAGAAGAAATCAGAACTTAATAATGTTCTGATGAAATAGATAATCTTCGCATTCAGCAATTTTTGCTTTGGAAGAAAACAGGTTATCTTCGGGAAAAAAATATGTATATATAAGTAAAGCCAGTAAATATAATAATGAAAGAATATGCATGTGCAAATTGACGTCACTATCGTTCCATTAAGTACAGTAAGTAGTAGATAACATATTTTCAGAAACTATCATGTAACCTTGAAATGACATTTTATTCAAGATGGACAAGACCTATTAACGCAAAAATTTAATAATTTTTTATCTGTAGTGAAAAAATCTACCATGCATGTGTATTGGATCAGGCATTTTAATGTAAAATTCAATTAAGAATCACAAAGGAATATACAAATGTCACTTAGACCTGACTGCTTAGGATGGGGTTCTCCTAATCGGAGGGTAGTGAGTTGGAATCCCGATCCAAACAAAGATCCCTCGTGTTCACAGAAGGGTACGTGAAATAAATCATGGTCGCCATTTCTTTCAAGTGACAGGGTATATGGTCAAGCATTGGGGGATCTTCTGTTTGGTCACCGCTTTTTAGTGACGAAGACTGCCATCTTATTGATTCTAATTAACTGGTAGGTACAGGGAAGTATGCTGATGCAACAGTAATAAAAGAAGAAAACACAGAAAATTATAAACATTCAGCTAAAAAGCTGTAAGATCTGCGAAAGTTAAATTTTGTGTAGTATAATCTCTCTCTTCATCCATTTCTATCTGATTATGTCGTTTTTCTGTACAAGCTCACCGCAAGAAGTGTTCCAACTCAGATGTCGGTATCGTGTTTTGATCAAATATCTGAAACACTTGCTTGGGATTATGCTTTATGCCCAAAATCAATTCATGCAGTCGATGGTCCTCATTATTGAGCTAAGTTTATTTTTCTCGGTTCGAAGCCCAGTGGTAGCGGCTCGCTTTCCCAAGACACAGTCTGAGGTCTATTCTCGGCTTCAGCAGGGCCAACTCAGCCTTTCATTTCCTCAGATTCCTGAGTACCAAGCATATTTGGAAACTAAACAGGGTGTTTCGCTTTGGGCTGACCACCTAATAAGAACATATGCCCCGCATACCAGGGACCTTGGTCAAGAAAACAGATATGCGTACTGTAGGCTTCCCACAAATGAGCCATCGAGCCACGGGTTTTGTTTTTTTAATTTTTTCTTAATTCAGAGACGCTTTCTTTTCCAACATTGTTGAAAATTTGCTCATAAATTTAATAAGTAATGGATATTGCAGTGAGTTAAAAATTTATTTTAATTATGATATCCACTGAGCGTTTTTATTTTTAAGAAGAAATTATAAACTTATTGTGATGTCATGATAACTTAATAGGGAAATGTGTCGTTCTCAAAAATCGGTTTGGATACACGATTCAGCCGAGTGCAGTCGTTGTCTTGCTGTTATTCGCACACCCAGAATGAGTGTCAAACCCGTGGACTATGGAAGTATAGGATACGGTTGTAATCATTCAGCTAACAGATTAGCATATGTAAGAGTAAAAATGTTAAAACAGTGAAATAGTTAAAACATGCATCGTTAGCAGTTCTAAGGAATTTCTAAGTGGCGGTGAAGTGATGATGATCACTCTTATACCTGAAGGTAGTATATTCGATACCTGACTCAATGATCGTCCATCTTACTAGGTCTATGACCATTGAAGATCCATAGGATCTAATGTGTCTCTGTTGTTAAGTGACTTCGGATATTAAATGCATTCAATCGGAAAAATAATAGAATAATAATAAGCTTTCCGTAGTTATTTCGCTACACGACGCTATGTTTGCGATAAATTCTAAATACTTGTGTTTTATCAAATCAATGACCCAGTTGCTATTTTTAGTGAAATATTTTTATATAGGATGCATTTTCTCTCTCTTCTAAAAACATTTCACCCGAATATATGTACAACATTGAAAACACCTGCCTAATATGGTTAACATACAAAATTACTCCTTTTAACGCATGTAACTAATTTTACTTATTTTAGGTTGGCAACTAAGTTCCCGCCGTTTTTAATAATGTTTGTTAAAAGGTTATTTTTTTTCAATAAACATATACAAGTAGTTAATCAAGAATGTATTCTCTTTTGTTGCTTACAACGTTCTCCCGAAATTCAACAAGTTTTTATAACTCAACTGGACGGCCAGAACCAGGTGCGCCTTTGAGATCAAAATTTACTTTTTTCCACTTTGTATACCAATCATGGGGGTTCTTTCAGCTATAGAACTCGCAGCACAAATGTTGCAAGCAGCTTCTGCGGCCTTAGAACCTCGATTAAAGGCAAAAAGAAAGAGGTGTCAAAAATGCTAGTTTTTCTCAACTTGACATTCCATGACAAGTTAATGAACTGTGAATAACAAAAAATATATACTTGTAACAACGAAACATATATTTAGGTAGTACAATATATACTCTTTCGAATGATGTACAACTTCGTGCCAAAAATTAGTTAATATGTCATGCAGATTTTACCAATTTTAAAAAACGACAGGAGTTTAGTTCCCAACCCAATATTTTTAAAGAGTATTCTATTAATTAATATCAAACTGTTCCCCAAATATTAGGAAATTTTTATATACCTTACCTGCTTTTAATCACGACTCTTAGAGATATAAAAATGAGAGAAAAAATTGCTGGTATAAAAATAAACGACACATTATGACGAGGCCTTAGAAGCGATGATCGTTTTCTATCGCCTGCGCTTGTTTTTTAACCCAAGATTGGTGCCGGCGTCTATGCGTTAAGAGTAGACACTCCATAAAAACGCTCCAGGAATTCTTTTTACGATTTTTTTTTTACGTGGGTGTCTCCCTTTAATCCTTTAATGGATTGTACCTCGATCCAGTGCGGATTAAGTAATAGAATGGCGTGATCTGCATTTTATATATTTTGGACCACCCTCCCCCGGGGGTGGCTGAGGGGGAAAGCTGCCGAGTCGATTGCGAGGTGAGAGAAAACGTAATTGTGATGGATCGCTCCTTCCTCTGCTGGAGAGAGAAGAAACTGAAAAAGAGAGAGACGGAGGAGTTTGTCTCAATTTCAAACTTTAATGGGATAGAATTTCGGGACCGTGAGGGGAATGTTGGGTAATTTTCTGAGCAGTTTCCTCTGAATCCTAATTCACTATTCCGGATCCCGAATCTCTGTAGATTTCTTCGCTTCTGGCATATTTATTTATTTTTTCGAGTTGAAGTGAAGTCAAATTAAAAAAAAGTGTGGGAGGAAATTTCTTAGCAAGAATATAGCTTTGAACTTTTGATTACTGAAGAAAATATCGAAATGTATATAGTGTTATTATTGAACTGATCCTATATGTTTCTTCTTTTTTCCGTTGGTTCAAAATAAATTGAGTCCGATATTTTACTGAAAATCAAATTCTTCTATATTGCACTTTGAACTTTTCGCTAAACAAAGGAAGATCAATTTCTTGAATCCACTTTGTAAAAAGCACTTGAAAGCCTAATAGTTGAAGACTTGTTGAGAAATATCCACCCTGCATTCGCCTAACAGAAGACTGTCTCATAGGCCATATTCACAGATCGTATGAAAGGAACATTCCTTAGCTCCCAGACTACAGATGTCCATGCCTAATGTATAAATCCATATCTTGTTATTCGTCAGTGGCTGGAATCAAACCTGTGTCCTAAAGAACGAAGTCTGATCACTGGGCCACGATGACTCCAGAGTAGGCGCTTCGGCACTGCACAGTGGGATTTTAACCCTCCGTATGAGGTTCTGACATCATGTGGTGGATAGTCTACCAACCGAAAACTGCAGATCATTTTAATATACAACGTATAAATAATTTTAGGTGGCATTTTCATAAATGGTTACCTATATTCACGTACTGCAAGGGAAGAAACCCTGAAAAGTACCAAACAGCCATTTTGACAGCAGTGCTTAGAGAAGCAGGAGATTCATCTCCTTTTTTTTCTATATAGTGGCTGAAATCGAATCTGGGACATTTCCCTTAAAGTGCGCTATCCTGCCAATAGCTTACGGTGATCTCCAAAACGTGGAATTTACTGGAATATGCTTTCGTAAACAAAAAGGGACAGCAAAGTACAATAAAGTGATTATAGAAGAGCAAAGGTTATGGAGATAACAAAAGCGAGTAAGACTGATAATAAAATTCATAGAAATGGAACAAAAATTTTAAATATTTTTATCAAAAGTATACAATTATTGTAATGAATAAGTTTTATTTAAGTTTTACTGGTCAAATATCACTCCAACAGAAGTATTCACAAAAACGAAAAACAGAAATTCTCTTTCATAATACCATAGATCTAGCAATCATTTCTTATCAACGTATGAAGTGCATATGACAAAAAAAAATCCCAGGTGCCTTAAGACAAAACAATCCTTATTTCTGAGAAAAATGGTGCTTATAATTGAATAATAGTTTATGGGCATCTCATAAATCAGCAAGATGCATTTCCCACTCTCTTACAAATGCGCTATTTGTCATGGAGACGTAAAAAAACGTAAGAAATTTCCTCTTCATCATTTTGACATTGCTTGCATAGCTTTCATTAATAACAGTCGCATTAGCTTAATCATAAAAATCGCTCTATTGTTTTTGCCTCTGCAGCTTCCATTCGGGTGTTAAAAATGACAAAAGTTGCAATTTTTCTGGATATTACGATCAACTTATGCAAGTGCGTTTGAATATTGTGCTGAAAAATTGGCTAAATAATCGGCTATTACAAAAAAATGTCATTTTTTTATTTTGGAGAATGATATACAAGACTGCAATGCGTACGAACAATATTAGGTATAGTTTACGATTAAGATTGAAATTACTTACTTTCAGACGATTTATTGGTTTCGCTTCATCAAAATTTATTTACAACGTATTGTTAAATGATCTCGTAATTAATCTATGTCTATCAAGTGGCTTTGGGAGGTTGTTCAATACTCCTTTTGTTGTTACAAATGTCTTTTTTTTAAATTTCTGAAAGACAATTAATGTATTCTATTGCTAGTTGTGTTTAGGCTGCCTATATTTTTGACAATTGAAACCTATGACACATCACATTTCTTTGTTATTTTAATTTTCGGTATAATGATGAGATTTGTTCCTAAGCTGACAACTAATTCCCCTCTCTCCCCAAAATAAGACCTTCCACCCTATAAAAATTTTGAATATACATCGAATTCCGCTCGGCAAACGCTTATAAAAATATATGGGTCTTCTTCTATACGAAATGTTCGAACTTCAGTAGCTCTGTAGCTTCTCGCCGCTTTCCTTTAAAATCAGCAGAGAAAAGCATCGGCAATGATTAGGAGGATGACCACATCCCCCCACACTGGGTTGCTAGAGATCCGTGGATTGGATACGTTTCCACACTTATATGGGATGTCCAAAGTCCTTCCACTGGTTTAGCATGGATATGGAGAAGATAGTGCCAGCTCAGATGGAACCTCGTCACATGACCGAGGCTTAAAATAATGAAGCGCTTAGGGATGGAGGAATATCTCAAACTCTTTAACATTAAGATGCAGTTCAGGGCTTCCCTGCATCCCTAAGTGTGTATGTATACGAAATATCCGTGTAAGTGGGATCCAAAGAATGTGTTTACTAAACACTATTTTAATCAGCGTTACAAAAATGTATTTCTCCATAATGAACTTGTAGTGCTTCTCACCATTTATCGCCATTATTCTAATATGAAATCTTTTGATATGAGTACTATAATGTTATGAAATGACTAAAAAAATAAGCGTGGCGACCATAATAAATTAGTTATTGGTATTATGTGAGCTTTTATTTATGCATTCAAAGGAATATTTGAGACTAAATATAATATTATGGTAATATCCGAGATGCCAAACTTTACGCATATTTCTTTATCTTTGACACCCGAATGAACAGACAATAGTTTCCAGAGAAATTAATTAGAGGTGCCCTTATCTTTGAAGACGATAAAGCTACACGTCCCCATCAATTGATGGACAACGGTTGCTGACTAATAAGGGGCCCCGTCATTTCAAACTAAATATCCGACTCAATTCCCTACTTATATTGCCTTTGATATCGTTCCCTTAGCTCGCCCTCCATTTTGTTCGGCTTAGCGGGGCTTAGCTGTTCCGAATTAGACTGCAATCCGCTGTCGAATAAGAGAGAAAGACGCGGCTGTCGATATCCATCTCCCCTTATCTAATGGAATAAAGGACTTTCTCTCTTCATGTCACTGAATCTTCTTCGCCCAACCGTAATGCCATTAACGTCTCTCCCCAGTTGTCCTTAATACTCACTTTCTGCACAAGGACGGTAATCACAGAAGGCGCCCCTCCCTCACCAACTAAATGGATGCTGATTGGCGAGGGGTTGGCATAATTAATTAATTCTGTTGAATGCTAGAAATTTAATCTCCTCTCAATCGGTTAACTCTTGGCTGCTTCTTTACCACTCATGAACTTCTTTTTGGCTTGGCATCTGCGCCATTGGAACTTAATGCATTTAGGGTGATCCAGTGTTTCATTTAATATAATTTCAACTTAAATATGCTTTCCACATTTCTGTTTTCATGGGCACAATTGAGTAAATATTCATTTCATTGTACCCATTTCACTTGACGTCAAAACTGTATACAATTATTTCCTTTTAATTGTATGCACTTCTGTCCCTTATATATTCTCGTGGAAAAGAATGTTAATTAAACTTAATAATATGATTAATTTCACCTTTAGATTTAAAATGGAACTGTTATAGAACAAAGAACAGTATACTCTGGTGATTATTATCTTCGGCAAGCATAAGATTTTTTTTGACATGAATTTTGCGCTTTTTTTTAGAATTTGGTGACAGATGCCCACCTTTAGCACTGTTGTTATGATTTAGAGGATGACCACGTTTTCTCCCTCATTATGTTGCTGGAGCTACGTGAGTTGGGGACGTGCCCACGTTGATATCTGACGTCCAAAATCCTTCCACTGGTGTGGCATGGATATGAAGAGGAGGGTGTCAGCTCAGGTGTAACTTCGTCACCTGACCGTGTTTCAAAATGACAAGGCACTTGGTGATGGTTGAGTATTCCAAACCTGTTAACCTAAAAATATTGTTCGGGGCTTGCCTGTACCGCTATCTATATATGTTTCCAATTCAAATGTACTTCCCCGTTAAATTATGCCAAGGAATTGGTGTTAAATAGTTTTAAAATACTGTCATTTAATTTGCTATACAAGAATACTATTAATGATAAGTTATTATATTCCTGTGGTTTGGCTGTTAAATATATAATTTTTAAATGATCCCACTAAGATATGTTTCCCTATAGTGGGATTCATTTTTATCATTTGATTCTGATTCATAAAATTCAGTAGCCAAACTCAAGTGATTACTGAACTTTGGTAGGATATTTTATGTACACTACATTTCAGCAGTTACAACCAACACTCCGAGGTAGTTGGTAGTAAAAGATATGGCAACACATCTATATCTGCTTTTTCCTCGAGGTAGCAATAGATCTGAAAAGTCGATAGCAGTGATTGAAAAGCCACCGATTTATAGCTTGAATTATGTACCGAGCGCAAATTGAGCACCGACCCGAGAGCAGGGGTCTCCAACATGAAAATAGTAAAGCAATCATTAATAGCGCCTCGTAAAATGTTATTATAGTTTTTATCATCTCGTGTTGCTTCAGGGGGCTTAGATTTATGGCACACTAAAAACCGGTAGTTTTTAGCCTCAATAAGCTCTAAAATATTTAGAGTGGCGTGATGGGTCAGTGTACAGGTAATATACTATAAATGCCCACCTTTCGACGAATGGTGTTTTGGCGAAAGAAAAAAAAATTGAAATAATCTTCCCCTAGATAGGTAGTAGTAATTACTTTGGTTAAAAATATTACGATTTGGGGGGTGCTCGATAAATACTTTTCGAGTCTTAGATAGCATTTATCATTGCACTTTTACTGACTTCTCTAAGTATAAATAGCTGTAAAATACCATGAAAAAGGCACCAACAAATATATTGCTTGAATTATATACTTTGTTACAAGCTATAAATTTTTGTAGAACCCACATATTTATACCTCGAATAGTTTGAGCCAATATATAATTCAAGATATAAGTTTATGAGTTGTAAAAGTTCTTAGACTTCTACAAATTCTTAAAAAGTCCTGCAATTTCGTTGATGAAGTTTAGTAAGGAATTGTGAGTTAATTTAAGCTATACGAATGATTGAATTTTTGTTTTGTTTGATTACCGATCTTATGGTCATTATTTGCATTTGAAGACTTTAACCAGAATTTGCAGATGAACGAGTATTGCGAACTTCTGTAAAAACCCACATTGACTTAAGAATCGAACATATGATTTACTGAGCTGGGACACTCTTCATTTACAAGCTCAACTTTGTTGAAATTTCAAGGATTTCAGTTTAGCATAAACTATATAAAAGAGTATGCGAAAAAAATCTGAGTGACTTTCAAAGAATATTGTGTTACATATTTGTAAATAATAATTGTATTTGTCTTAAATGCATTTCAGAGAGGTCTGAAAATACTCAGATTTTGAGCAAATTTGCGCAGTTTAGGCTTATTCTACGTTGAAAACGGCATTTCTATGATTTGGCGACTTTTAGCGAGATTTTTGGTGGTCACTGAGAGAAAAATAAATATTTGTGGAAAATTCTATCACTGAAGTCCTAGGACCAAATATTAAGCAGCCTAGACTCTTCCATAAACCTGGTCAAAATCTAGGATTTTCCTTCCAAGTCAGATATAAATATCACCGCTTGCCGTAGAAATATTGTTGGTGAAGACGATCAGTCTTAAGTACTGGTCGTGCACAGAAGGTGTTGTCTGTCTGGGGTGTTCCAGACTTCTCTGTCTGGACGCTGTTTCTTGTTGTATTAGCTGAGGTAATTGTGACTTCCATTTATAGAATTTTCTATATCTTGTAGAAATTGCTACGCATAAAAGTCTTGTAACTTTTAAGAGATTGTTTTAAGACTCTCGATTACCACGAATGACAAAGCGCGTTACAGTAGAGACCAGTTTAAATCATGTTTTCGAATTGCGGTATGTCTTGCCTTCGATAATGCGACAGTCACAGTTTTTTGTTTGGAAAAAGAAATTGACTCCTTGACAGGAGAAATATTGAGTAATCAACCATCCAAACTGAGGTCATTGCCTAATTTCAATGATTATGATAATGACCACGAAGTGGTATTCCTGATAGCAAGAAATGATCAGATGCTACAAACCATTGAATTAGGTGAATAGTAGGATGTCAATCTTGACCTTACAATTAGTAAAATTGAGCGCCATCTTCCAAAAATATTATACTTAATCATCAACTAAATCATCAGTAATGATTTGGGCGATTCTGGATTATGAGTCAAAAGGTCTACAGACAAACAGGCTATTAACCCCTTAATGACCATCGCGAATGTTCTTATGGAGAACAGCAAACTAACATTTGATGCTACAATGCATACTCATTCCCTTTAGTGATTTCTAATTCATTAAAAGGTTTTCATGAAATAAGCTGTTGAAACATGAAATTACATTGAATAAGAGATTTTTGATATATAAAATAGTTACGTCATGTATATAATTTGCATTATGAATAAAAGACCAATAGTAGTTGATTAAAATGATGCGGCTTTATTTCCATAACTATTCGTTCTTCATTATTTAATAGCTTGTTTTATGGAATTTTGGTGAACACAGTCAATTTAAGTCTATCTTAAATAATATGTAGAATATAAAAAAATCTCCTACAGACGGTTAAAACATTTAATAAATCATTAAAATCAATTAAATATCTGTAAAAAATGCTCTAAAAGTATATATAAGTCACACCAGTTTATATTTCAAATAAATTATATATATAGCCTTATATATTTACTGAATTATTTTCATTGGCTTAAAAAACAAAATTATTTACTCGAATGTTTTAAAAATTGTTTACTTTATATTTTATTAATGTTATTGTTTAAAAAATTCTAAAACATTTCTTTAAACATTCATAACATTGATTAACAACAGGCAAAAATGAAGAAATTTTATTCGAATATTTTTAAAAATTCTATTTTCTCTGTATAAGAATAAATCAAATATAATTTAATAATTCTTAATTATATAGCAAATGATGTTTGATGCACAGATCAAAGATAATATTTAACATTTCATTTTCTGACGTTATCTAAAAATCCGTCACTAAGTCATATATGAAATAATTTGTTTTTTTGACGAAATCTTAAAAAGTCAATTCATCCATTTTTTTAATGATTTTATTATTTATTTTTAGCGTCATCTTTATTAATAATGAAGTTTCAAAATTATTATTCTCTTTTTTTGGCCTCTTTTGAGACTTCCGTAGGAGACTGCGCGTGTCAGTAGAGCATGTCGCCGGTGACTGATCGCCAAAAGTTTTCCATCAAAAGACGGTAATTGATTATCCTCTCGAGACAATTTCATTCGCTATTTGCGTCTCCTCTTTTTTTTTTTTTTTTTCCCTAACGTCACCTTATACGTCATCTTTTTTTTCTTGCACGTTAGACAGTAAAATTACTGAATATATTACGTACCTATCTTCTTGACATTAAGGATATATATATCATGTCTTACAAAACATTTTGCGCTCATTTTCATTCTTCTTGAAATTCCATTAGAGAGAAATTAAATAATTATTTATTTGAATTACGATAAAAATGAATTTGTTTTGTGAAAAAAATTATGTTATCAAATTTTTATATTTTATATCTGAACTTTTTATTATTTAATAAAAATATATATGTAGTTCTAATATATAGTTTCCTTAAAAAGTTAATTTTTCATATGATCGATTTGAAATGTGTTAAACTTTATGTAAGTAATAATTTTAAACTTACAGTCTTAATGATATCTTTTGCAAGAATAAGAATCAATTTTGAAAATGTTTTATTTGAAATGTGAAACTTTATATAAATTATTGTTTCAAAGAGTCTTAATAAAAGCTTTTGGAAGAATGTAAATTATTAATTTTGCTTACGATTTATTTGAAATGATAAACTTTATATAAATCATCATTTTAAACTTGTATTCTTAATAAAATATTTTGGAAGAATAAAAATTATTAATTATGCATACGATTTATTTGAAATGATGCATATTTTTTATTAAAATTCTTAGATAAAACTTTGATTTTGAATGGTATGAAATTATTAAAATATTATGTTCGGATTTCTTAGCAACATAAATTAAATATGTAAGTATGAAATTTCTAAGAAAAGAATTCGCTTTTTATGTATAGAAATAAAAAATTCTGCAATAGTAATCTAGAAATAATGATGAAACATTTTTAAGTGCATTTTTTACACTTTATAGTGTAAAAAACGATGATGGTCAGAAGACCATCAGAAAATTCAAAATAAAAGCATCTTTAAAATTCTTAATCTGGTGGAATCAAACCAAAACAATTCCAGAAATTCAAAAAATATTCTAAATTACGAACTTGAATATGTACCACATATTTATAAATATATCCTTTGTTTTTTCTGTTTTGGAATACGTCACATAATTAGATTTCAAAATTAGAGATCGTTGAAAGAAATAAACTTCGTTAGATAGATATAAATATTTTTTAATTCTGAAAAACTTGAAGCAAAATCTCTTCGAATCTTAAAACATAGTCTTACTTTAGAGATAAAATAACATCAACATAATTTTGATTAAAGACAAGATTATACGACGTGTTGAAAATTCGAAAGGAATTTTAAAAACAAATATCTAATATGGCGTTTATAACTTAAAGCTTTATGATGTATGTTGCGATTTATAAAGATGTAGTTGGTAATATTGTATTTATATATAAAAGAAAAGTTGCAATGAATTGATAAAAATATATCTAGGGATTTCAAAGCAAAATTTTAAAATCGTCCGTAGAAATATTCGATATAATGAGAATTTTCAAGTTTTACCAATTCAATAAATCTAAGTACATTTCTTTAAATCAAAAATTATAATTATTTTTACGTTTTATCGATACTTAACCACTTCTGAAATATTTTGAACATTCCTAATGATGTGGGGTATGCAGTGAATGCGCCATCATAGACCAGAATGGGTTTTACTGTGAAGATTAAAGCTCTTGAAAAGTAGACTGGTTTGTGGCAATTGCTATGGTAACAAGAGTCCTGTCGAAAATGGAACGTGCTATGTTTCCAAGGTAACAGGCAGACACAGATAATTTGGTGGAAGCTATTCTCGTGGTAAAGAAATTAATAACTATACAACTATCCCAAGCTATTCGAACTTAGCTTAGTAAATGAATTTATAATCCCATTTGTCATCGATATTCTAAATTAATGAATCGTTATTTTTTCTGTAAAAGCTATGCACATGTTTTTCACTCGCCCACACATGCAGATGGGGTTTGCCCACTTGTATTTAATAAAATTCTAACTGGCTTTATACGCATATTCAGTTATAATTTAAGTTTTAAGTCATATTTCAACCTTTGTTTTCTTAATGGCGTGATAGTAGGTTGTTTTGGGGAGCAAGCAGCAAGAAACGCATGCCAAGAATCTTTTTTCTAATTATCTCTGTATTATTATAATCTAATCATGTAATCTTACAATCATGATTGCTTCACTATAATTTAATAATGATATAATAATCATTATAATTTTACAACTATCTAACGATTATCTAATCATTGTTTTATCACTGTTTTTCTTTTTTCCATTGATATTTCTAGCTTGATTTTTTTAAATGTTTTATTCGGGGGGGGTTGTTTGATGTATCGTTATAATAAAGTAAAAAAAAATGCATTAAAAGATATAATTATGTACATTACATTCTTAAATTGAAAAAATATGATTCACATTGTATCAATGTAATTTTTATGCCCTGTACAAACCTTTTTTCCACCAAACACTGTATTAAAATTTTGTTCGATACAATTTGAAATTATTCCAATTATAATTGTTACGATTTATAATTAATTGTTGAATATCGTGACAATTATGTCATCTCCTATTAAAGTAATTCATTTTATTGCGAAAAAACCATATTTAAGTTGCTATAAAATTTTAATTTTACTATTTTACTATAAAAAAAATTATATTATTTTACTGTTTAATATTTACTACGATAATAAATTAACACTTCACTATTCTTTTCTTTTAAACTCTGAAAGATATGCTTGTCGAACGGTAACATTACTACTATTATTCTCAACAAATTTTCTAGTGATAAATTATCGTTCTTCTGAGATCAGTATTTTCATATGTGTAATTTATTTCCAGTAATTAAGCATTCATCTGAAATATCAATGCATATGTAATTACGACATCAAATAAGAGGGCCGCAATGACCTGGTTGCTTGGGCGTCATATTCAATATCGGAAGGTAATGAGTTCGAATCCAGACACAACCATCGTGTACACTCATAGCGACAGGAGCACGTAAAATAAGTGATGGTCACAATATTTTCTGTGTGAAATGACGGCTCTTGGAGTGGCAAGCCAAGTTTAGAGGTCTTATGCTTGATTCCTGCTTCCTATTTTGAAGACCCACCGAATTTCGATGTCACGATGGCTGGACAGAATAACCGACTATTTACAAAAGGTGGCATCATTTCTGCCCCTTCTTGTACTGAAATTCGAAAAGCATAGTGGTCGGGCATTGTAAAACAGTTGGTAGAATGGTACTTATATTATCCATACCTTTGAAATCAGAGACATAAAATACTTTCTATTCAGTTTTATTATCTCCCTTTATTAATTAAGCCAATTTTTGTATTATTTTTAATTAGTAATTTTAGTTATTTATCTTTTTCATGAAGAAGCTATAAATAGGAAATGAATATCTTCAGGATTCTATTTCATCAAACAAAATATATCTATTACTGAGCTCATACTCTTTCTATTTTTGTGTCTTTTTCTTTCGTTAGATTTCCTGTTTCAATCTCACCTTATTCAGCCATTGAAAGCTGGCTTCCAATTCCGCTAAGCCACTGACCGCTAAAAGAAAGGCGCAGCCTACCCTGGCAGAAGTTATGGAATGGCATTCTTTCCTCTTCTATAGAATATACCATTGCGGATTTTCTTTTGGTCAACTTTTTGGAGAGATGCTTTGGAAACTTTTCTTACCTTATTTTATATCGCCTTTTTGCTTCTCTTGAAGAAAATTCCGAGGGATGTCTTCTAACAGATGGCGCTGTGGAATATCTTCATTTCTTTCAGGCACTGGGGGAGAAAAAATATTTCATTTTATATTTTCTCTTACGGCTCTTATATTTTTATGAAAAAGAAAATGCTGTCGCAAATGCTGAAGAGCGAAAAGTTTTTGCTTTGTTTAAAGATAGAAATATCTTTACGAATGCCGCCGTTGTCTTTAATAACCGTAATCCACACAACCGACAGCACTATAAATATACTTTTCATTAAAAAAAAAATGGTTGAATTCCTTCATAGAATTTACGATTTAATATTATTCGAATTCCGATTTACAACTTATTTTGTCTTAAAACTTATTTTAGTCTAATTTAATCATATTATATTATTCATCAGATTGGGTTTGGCTTGGTAGGGTATTTTTCTGTATAGTAAGGTAATTATTGTGCCGAAGCCTATAATTTAGTGTAGATATCAAACCATTATAAACATCCATGCCGAACTAAGAATTGAATTCACGAACTGTTGAACTCAAGGCTAAATTGCTTATAGTTTAAAAAATAATTCGAAAAATAAATGTATAGATTTATAGCTTAAAAACTGATTGTGAGGGAGAATTTTCTGCTTGATGTAATGCCATTTAGAAATGCTCCATACAGTTTTAATGAACATTTGAACCTTTTTCCACTATATTTGTAATTGGAAACTTCTTCAGAGTTTAAGAACTTGTGTATTTCTATATTATCTTTATTCCTTTGCATTGCATTAGAACTATAGAATTTTCTAATGATGATTACCTATCAAAAATTTTCCTGAATCATTTTCTTTTTTATTTTTCTAAAATCTAAGGAATGATGATTTTGCTTCTGTTAAGATGTGTATTTCACCTGATTTCCAGAAATTAGTAAAATATTGTTCTAATAAAATTATCAAATAAAAATATTTTTTATCAAAAATATCTTTAATTTTAAAATTATTTTTGTCTTTTATTTTATTGTAGTTATTAAATCCATAGAAAATAGTAATAAATTGATTGTAAGAGTTAAAAATTGCAGGGGTTCCTGCCAAATCTAATATAAAATAATGCTTTTGCTGAAAACTTGTAATTAAATTTTATTAAATTATTAAGAAAATATATACCCGTATGATACATTATTAAAAATTTTTAATACTTTCGATTCGTTTTTTTTTTTTTTTTTTTTTTTTTTAAGTATCAAAATGACGCCGCCAAGATTATCGCCAAGTTGGAACTACACACACATGAGTTGAAACGTGCGTATTTCTGCGATTATTTTTATATGCCCTCAAAGGACGTATTTTTCTAATATAGGATTTTTGACACACAAATATCTTACAATATAACCATCGACAATAGGTAATGGTATTTCGTATTTTATTTTATTTATTTTTACAACTGCTTTTTCTGCACCTCCTCGTACTTTCGTTTGTAATTTCATTTTATGTCCACTTAGGCATTTTCGAGATTGCGGAATAATATATTTTTTCCTTAAATCTAACAATATCAAATAGTATAAATAAAAGTTATGAAAAAACGAAATCATTTTTTGTAGTTGATTTATTATGTTTGTAATTATATAATATACGATTATATCAACAATAATGCGGATATTTAATTCCTAACTTGAGCAAACAATTTCATACATTCGCTTATACAGAAAATAATGCCGGAAAGGAATATTTTTAAAGATGTTTTGAAGGAATCAAATTTTTATCCCTTAAATGAAGAATAATATTCTTCAGAGTCGAAGCTAACCATTCTAATTTAGTCAGTATTGAATAAAAGTATGTAAGTGCAACTTTTCCGTTTGTTGCCAGCACATCTGTCTGGGTGAATGCTTGGAGAATTTCCCATTTTCTTTCCTTTCAGTACGTGAACATGATTTACAATCTAGGAAAATTCGTACCGGAAGTTTAAACGTGGCGGGTATTCTAAAATGTTTTCAAGTCTCAGCTGTGTTTGGTTAGCAACAACGTGATGATTAATTGTTATAACCAACTGAAATTATTAAGACAATGCATAATAATCGTTATTAATTAATTCAACGAATCCATATTAAGAGAAGCTACTGTCCCATTCAAACTTGAAAAGGTTCACAGAAATTCACAGCTCACATCCCAAAATTAACTGTTTATTGAAACATAAGCTGCATAGTATTTTCTACAAATAAATTTTTTTCAAATTCTTTTCTCCCAAAATATTATATATCTTTTTCTCACCATAGTTACTCATTTCGATGATTGCTAATAAAACTAAAACACACCTTACCTAACATTAGCGCAAATAGCAGTTAAGGCACAGAGAGGGTGTTGCCTGGTGACCGACCATCGCTATCTTGGCAGGCTCTGTCCATCACCAAATCCTGCCATCAATCTTCGCTGGCCACTCCCAAGAGGCTGCAACGTTCCCACCTCATGGAAAGTTGGTAGTGGAACTTAACTCACTATAGAGATTCCCCTAATCGAATTGTTTGAACCCCGAGGCGATTAATCACATGACGACACTACCCTTTTCCCGAACACGAGCACTAATAGAATGAAGGCACCTTTCCGTTTTCTCGCCAAGAAATGCGCCACAAAGTTGCATCCGCTCAAGAAACGAATTATTTGTACACATTCGATTACTTAGTTTGTGTATCAAGAGAAAGCAAATGATTGTTCTATTTTTTAGTCGATTTATTCTTATTTTTTAATTACCTTATTAACCACGTTAAAATAAGCATAAAATAGTTTATGGAATGCTCCTTTCAATTCCAAAAACCTAATTTATAAAATGCATCACAGAAAGTTTATAAAAATAAAAAATTGTTAATTTTTTTAAACATAAAATGGTGCTTTTTTTGTTCCAGTCCAGAACATAATTATGTTGCTTTATTACAATTCTCATTGGTTTAAATATTCTTGACGTCAGAATCTACGTCACACATATATTAATTACAACATCGTATTGAGACGACATCGTAAATCCGACTTGTGGACGAATTTTCAACCTACTATCAAATCTCATTCTTCGAGCTTCAGCAAACAAGGCGAATTTCACCGTCGATTGTCTGAGTGTCTTCGGCGATAAGAAAAAATCCATTCATGATTTTTTTACCCCAGTAATAAAGAAGTATTCATTTAATATATATATATAATTTTTTCCGCTTCTAAAAGTTTTCAAAATCATGAAAATTACCTGTTGCTCTAAATAATTAGTTTCCAAATTTTCAAATCTTTAGCGGTACTGCTTCCAAAACTTCCTAATTTTTTTTTTTTTTTTTTTTTTAAATTTGTGTCTGTGACAGATTCCAGTTTTCTTTTCTAGATCTCTGGATCACCAACATCTCTTGTGCCATTTCACTTTCTCTTGAAATCCGTTACAGCTTATCTAATTTTTTTTACTAGGGAAATATTTAGTGCGTGAAATATTGATTATGAATATCCGAAACCATGATTCCAGAAGTCATTTCGAATCACTTTGAGACAAATCCCTTTAACAATACTCGAATTGATTTGGATAAGACACAGTCAAAGGCAGTCACAGGCGCAGTCAAAGGGTTAGTGTTTACACTAAACATGATGCTAAATTTGAGGAATATTATTATAGTAATAAATTATAACTAATAGACATAAAAAAAACTAAAAGACCTCAATTTTTGTGTTCATTTTTATTGACGCGCAGATTCTACTCAAAACTATCTTCAAAAACGAACATATATATACAAGAAAAGCAGGAACAAAAGCGCCACCTCTGGGCAATGATCATTACAGTTAACAGTTAGTGTTTTAAATTTTGATTCAACTACTTATTAATGGGCCCCGAGATTTTTATCTTGTATTTGGATATTTTTATTGGTTCGGAATCATCCTTAAAGTGTTTTTAAAGGTTTTTAGCTGATAATGAATTAAACTCATTTTTGCTTAAAATGGAGTAATTGGTTTTGCTTTAATAAAGACAAGTAAATAGCTTTGGAACATCAAGATCTTCGAACTAGCTGCTAAATGATTTGTGCTTTGACTTTTGATTCAACTATTTATCGGTGAACCCGGAATTTCTATCTTGGGTTTCGATATTTGCAGTAGTTCAGAATACACTTTAAACTATCAGCTCTGTGTAGTTAGCCCTCGTATGCAAAAAGGGACATTTTAAGAGGACAAACAAGTAATTCAAGTCCTTAAGATTACAGTATATTTTGTTTTGGTTTCATCGCAATGTAGATATTTTCACACATACTATAATATTTTGTTCTTAAAACTAAATATTTAATCTAAGTTAAGTAAAACAACTAGTTATATATATTTACAGACGATATTATCGAGTAGTTAAGAGAAAGGTGAACGAGAAATTTTTGAATTGCAAAAAATTTTAAAATATTTATGAGTAATACAACTAATAAAAAAGGTGCTATATTGCAACTAATTAAAAGTAATACAATGATTTATAAGTATTACAGCTAATAAAAAAAGAGAACCTGAAGTTTATAAATTTTAACCTATTCATTATAAATTAATGAATACAGACGAAACTTCTCAATCGCTGGAACATAATCGATTATAATCGTTTAGTTCCACAAATCACTAATATATATCCTAAAGCAGTCAAATATTGTTATATTAAAGGCTTTATCACTATAAGATACATTTATTTGTATGTATATACAAAACAGGATTTGAATAATCACTTAAAATATTTAGTTGGGCTAAGAATTGCTGTGTTTGAAATATATTTGTTTAACGTCACATTATAAAAAAAATTACCACAAAATACTCTAGAAATCGATTACTAACACAGCGGATTCTTGTTGGCGACATCTTGAAATCGTGCCAATATTGCAAACTGTTCTTTTTCTAAAGCCCATCGCCAATAAATATGTTACAAGTTCTATAACATGTTTCTTAAACATTTGTATGGTTTTTAATTAAAAGTTCAACACGAAAGTATGAAAAAAGAAATAGTGAATTCAATAACTTAACGAAGAATTTTTTTTCCTTGAGGATTTGACGGGCACCATAAAAAAGTTGCTGAAGGGTGATAAAATATTTTGATGCGCACTTTACGCAGCTCTGATGTCATAAGGATTAATCAAGTGAAGCATGAGAAATGAATTACAGATGAAAAAAGAAATGCGCCAGGCACTAATACCCCTCCAAAAAAAATTTTTTTGAAAGTGTTTCTATCGGAAAAAGTTGATCGTAAGAAGAAATTGTTGGAGCATGGACTCATCATTTTAATACTTTAGAGAATTGGCAATAATCTTCCACAGAAGAAATTCAACGTTTTTTGTTTAATCCATTTGTTAGAAAATTGATTAATATAAAGACGAGTGGCTTATTAAGAATATTTGTTAGTTTATTGCTTTTCTCAAAATTGTATTTTATTTTTTCCAAAAATTGTGTTTTATTTTTTTCCAAACTGTTTACTTTTGGCCATTTCATGGATTAAAAAAATATTATGCACAAACTTTGATTGGTTAACAGTATTTCATTTTGCTTACTTATTATTTGAGGGATTTTAATTTTAGAAAAAATTGGAAAACAAATTATAATCTGTACACTTCTAATCTTATACTTATTGTTTCTCCATTTGCTTATTCTAAGATATAAGCAATTTTTGGCAATAAATGTTTTTTTTTTAAACAATTGCTCTGCTGTAAAGACATTTTGTTTTGAAATTCATTTAAGTATAAGCAACATTTAATCTATAATCCGAAATTTTTCTCTGTGATATTTATAGAATATAATATTTATTTAATATTTATATTGTGCTAAGACTTAATTTATTAATTACGCAAAATTAGTATTTAATAATAAAAGTCATATATAATTATGCAAGGCTAATTTCGATTTTACCTGATGTTTTCTTTTTCTACATATTTTTTAAAATATAAAAACCTTATAAACTTTTCAAATCATTCGTAAGCACTACACATTTCAATCAAATAAAACTTGAGCTAAGCATACATATATTTCTTGGTTAACTGTTGTTAAATAAGCTGTTCTTCTTTTTTCTTTAACTATATATAGAAACTTAAATAATTTACTAGTTCAAGTTTCCAAACTTATAATCAAATTTCACCTGCTGAGTTTGAATAAATTTATGATAGAAACTTATTTGAAGCTTAAAACAATTTTGATCATAAAATATTAGAAATAATTTGAATTACGTATGTGTAAAATACTAAACATTTTTCTTTTGTTCCTTTTTGCTTCAAGTAGCTTATACTTCGATTTCTGTATTATTTAAAAAAATGCTTGAACTATCTATGTGCTTCTATGAATCTTGAGAATTCACGTAAAAAATCACTAAGACCTGAAAATTTGAAACTTTGTGATACTTATTAACTATAAAATGGTTGTTTTTTTTTCCCGTTCAATTGAGGTTCTGAGTACGCAACTTTATTACACTTCTCATTGGTTTAAAATATCCATGACATCAGATAATGTTTTATCTACGACACATCGTTGTAAATCCGACTTATCGAGAAATTTCCTGCCTGGCTTCAAATCACATTCTTCGAGCGGCAGCAAACAAGGCGAAGTTCACATCGAATGTCAGAGAATATTGTTGAAGTTCATTCTGTAAATAAAACGATTTCTTATGTAAGGGCAAAACATCGGTTTGAGAAGCCGTTTTCCATTGATTCAAGTCCTTAACACATGAACAATAGAACAACAGAAAAAGCAAAATGAAAAAAAATATGACAAAACATCCACTTTATACTTTATAATTTAATAATAATAGTTTAAATCTGCAAGCACGATTTAAATTTTTAAAAATTTCATTAATTAATAGAATTTTATTGCAATATTTGTGAACAATCCCTTTAGAATCTTAAGACTACTGCCTTGCCCCTACCCCAACTTTAAAAAAAAATTTAATTAATTTTGCTGATATAATAAAAAGCAGATTTGTAAATCATGGGCTCAAAAAGTTTGTTGAATTTCTTACAATTATTTTTTTTTTCAGTTTTGAATAAAATTATTAAATTTGAAATTTACTTTACTTGAATAAAAATATTTTCTCGGTTAACAGGTGTGAGTAAATGATATGTTGTTCATTAAGGAAATTAAATTAAAATTTAAATTAATTTATATATATTATAAATTAGAACATGGCTTTCGCTTCAATTGATTCTCTTAAATTTGTGTCAGAGTTCTTGAGAGTTTTCTTTGGTTCTTTCTTATGCCCAGGAATTTTCTAAAATTTATTAATATTCGATGATTGTTACCCTCAAAAGTTTATGAAGCTATTATTTAAATTCCATTAATTGTTATTCATTCCCGATAAAATTTAATACTAAGCACTTTTTTTTAGCTAAGAAAGAACCTCTGTATTGTTAGTAAACACAAAATCATTGTTAAAGCTCCTCATTATAGATGAAATAACGGCTTTTGGTTTCAATAAATGGTTTTCTTATATGAATAATTGTTATGTGTGAACATATCTCAGTTTTATTATTCCTTACAATTTTCTCTTCTATCTCCATTAAAGTACTTGCATTATTCGAACATTTTCTGTATTATATCTTTTCAGAGAATTATTCTTGTTCTAGTAATTGCAGTATGACTAATTTAATGTTGGTGTTCCTCTAGTAGCATAACTAGCCCACTGGGAATTTAAATTGTAATCATTAAAATCATTAAATGCCAAATCGCACACACAGTCCCAATTATAACAAATAATGAAATATATGATGCAGTTAAAGATAATAAAAATAACTTCTTATATCTATTTTCATGAAAGATAATATTTGAGGTCCACATGGTCTCAGTTTTACTCTGAAATAAAAAATGCTGCATTGATTTCAATGATAAGGAAGTGCGATAACTAGTTTAAAAAGTTATGGAAAATATTTCAATAGATTGAAATTTTATGGAAACATATTTTGGGAAATAGAAATCCATTATTTTTTGGTGAAGTTCATTTCAATTAACATGTTTTAAATTCGCTTTGTTAAAATGCTTTAAAATTGTTTTATGGTCGATCTTCAGCTACTACGTTAGTTAACATTCCGGTCAACATTGATCTTTCTATGATTTCATCGCCATTTTCGACGATGATCCTACCTGTTTGAGGTGAGTTTTTAACATCAGAAATACCTGTGTTTAATCAGTAAAACCAAAATTGTAATCAATTGGCTTCATAGTATGGAAACCATCAAGGCCATTCATCAAAGGAAAACTAAAATGCATCGCATTGTTGACTTCGATTTTAGACAATCCGTAACTGAATGAACGAAACATAATTTTAACGCAAAATGTCATTTTTCCAACCAGCATAAATTCGAAATTATTTGATAGTTTAGGAGTTAAAAAGATCATTACAGGCATCCACTGAAAAAATTTGGATTTTTTCGCCCCAACTTAATATATGATTTCTACTATAAACAAAGTTCACTTTGAAATGGTCTTTAAAAGGAAACTAGTTGACACATGTTATGGGACACACGCGGTAGCAGCTTAAAATCATTTTCGGACACTAATTTTCCCTATACAATTCGAAAATTCAATGGAGGAAAAATGCACTGTATGAAGTATTGTTAACAAAAATGAAACATAAAAACCATATAGATTCTAATAGACTAAAAATCATTTATTATCATTGTCACAGTCAAATGCTTATTTATTTACTAGAAGCAGATGCTTGTGATAACTACGTATGAAATGTGGCAGAATTGAAAAAAATGTTTCAATGACATGTCTGCATGGTTATTCGGGTTACAGAACTACTAAAAGTGCAAAGTCCAGTTTAACTGCAATTCAAAAATTGCTGTAAAAAAATGTCATACCACTTTCAACATACATATCAGTACTTGAATATTTACACAGTTCAAATTCAAAGTTCAAAATGTTTATAGCCACTTCAGACCAATGTCTTATTTCTTTCAACAATATTATAAACAACACCATTATCTTCTGATAAAGATTTATTTTTAGATTTTTTTTTATTTTATTTCCTGTTATATTATTAAATTTTGACAATATGTTTTCAAAATATTCTTTTTTGAATAACACTTCATGTTTGGCATTAACTGTAAGAAACTTTTTTGAAATGCTTTGAGGCATGCATCCAGAAGCTTTATTGGATTCCAATTCGAAATCCAGAAAAAAAAGCGATTCTCTTCGCCTTTATTTCGAACCCTTAAAAGCATAATTTTAGTACGAAATACCGTTTTAAACAATAAACACGAGTGAAAGAAATTCTCGGCTGGGAATATCCAGCCTATAAATCTTGAGTGCCTCACCTACATGAATGTGAAAAGAAATCCTCAACCCTTCTTTTTCTTTAAAAAATAGAAGGATTTGCGTTTGATTTCTTTCCTCACATTACCTTTAGCGGAAAGGGAAGCGAGAAAATCGCGTTACTGATATCGCCCCAGAACACAATAGCTTGGATGAAAGAATAGATGGACGGGAAAGTACATTTCCCTCCTTTACAGTACGATGAATATTGAAGGCAATATCGGATTTCCTCCCACTGAAAAAGTAGACTTGGAACGTAAAAAAAAAGTGATTGCTCAGAATCGCGAACCTGATCTCGAATGTTCCAAGAAGCACTGACCTTATTGGAACTGCGGAAGGGGAAACAAAGGGAATCCAGGAGCTTTAGAAATACTATACACCCTGCTACGGTTCTGAACCTGGCGTCTGTTTTTCCAGACTGCTGCATGGTACTTTCAATATTTTGCTTGTAAGTGGCAAAAGCTTCCATCCAGAAAGCCGTCATGGAATTGCCACGAGAACAATTTTTTTTATAAGATATTCGGGAAGACTGTGGTATTTTTTTCCCTCGGAATCGAAATGAGGATGATTTATGTACTATCGATAGTATTCTTTATGAAGAATTAACGTGATATCATTCCATGTATCAAGACTCTATTTGCCTTCGGTTGCTAAAGAAATGAAGTTGAACTGTAAAAAGAATGATAATTAGCAACTATTGATAATATTCTTTATAAGAATTTAAGTGTCGTAATTCTATATATCAAAATTTCATTTTGTTTTCGTTTCTTTCAGAAATGAAGTGTTAACTGTTAATAGGTGGATAATTAGAAGCTATAAATAGTATACATTATAAGGAATTTAGGTGTCATAATTCTGTGTATAAAGACTCCATTTTGTCTTCGATTGTTTAAGAAATGAAGTTTTAACTTTTAATAGAAGGTAATTAGAAACTATCGATAATATAATTTATAGAGAATTTAAGAGTCGTAATTTTGTGTATCAAGACTCCATTTCTTAAGCAACCGAAAACAAAATGAAGTATAACTGCTAATATTAATTATTACGAATTATATTAATAATAAAGAATTATATTTAGTTTCTAATAAAACCGATTATTAGACACTAAATCTAATTCGTCTAAAAAAGTTGGAATACAATACATTTTATCATACATTTTTTGTTGCAATGAAAAGTAGTCTTAGAACTGTTGTATCAATACATTTATGTGATTAGTAAACAGCCAATTAGTTCGTTCTATTGTCTTTTTTTACGCACGAGCTCTAGCTTGACTACGAGTGAAAATTCAAAGTGATTTTTATATCAATATAAACAAGTAACTATACAAATAAGAGTTGAAACAACGAATATTTGAATTGGGATCCAGAATGCTGACCATTCTTCTACTATCTCTATCAGTGCATCTATTGGAATCTCAGTAGATACCACGAAGGCCAGACAACAATCGAATACCCTCTTTATCAATGAGAATTAGAGCACGAGGTGCAACATGTGGTCTGAAAGTCTTGAAATTCAAGAAGAAATAGGTCCTACTTGAAAGAGGACATTTCCATGGTGTCGAAGAGAGGACAAACTACTGCCTTAGAGTATCAGAACTGTTTCCATCTGTCGCCATTCAAATTAGTGTCCACCCGAACTAAAGATAAATGTCTATATAATCACACTAGGTGCCGGACCACAATGATGATATCGAATGCAACCAGGTGACGAGCTTTCTACTCGAAGACCCCAAACACATATGAACATTAGAATGCTTCACGTAAAATCTGAATTCGTCTGAAAAAGACTATATTGTGCCATTTCTGCATTTAACTGTTTACTGTGCGCATTAGAGTTGCCCCCCCCCCCGTATCTGCTGTATTATCAAGAGAAACCAGTCCATGTTTCTGCAAACGTCTTCACTATGGGACTCAACGTCACTTAATGGTTGGCCACTGGTCTTCAAAAGCTCGATTTTTCCGGTTTGGAACAGAGCGGTTGTTGAACAACGGAAGATAGATGTTGCACCAGCATGCTTTTCCGTAAATAGCCCTGAGTAGTGCTCTACCAATCAGATAGAAGAACAGCTGGGTTGAGTCTTCGTAATTTTGAAGCAGGGACCAAGCAGAAAACCCCCAATACTTAGTTTGCCACCTTCAAAGTTATTATTTCACTTGGAGGACATTACGGCAAGGCCCACTGAACATTGGTCAGTGTGGATACTTGAAGGATTTTTGGGTTTCATGCAACACATGAATATGGGTCATTATTAATATTTTTTTCAGTTATGTGGAAGAGTTAAAAATGATACAGCCTTAGGTTATTAGATATGTCCAGTACACGGTGTGAAGGGAGCGTTGTGCTGTACTAGACACTAGGTTTTCTGTAAAAATGGTGCATAATAAGGTTGTACGATTTTGCAAACTCAACATCGCAATATATCTGCTCCCTCTGGGCTTAGCTAAGGGATGGTGTTGAGGTTTTGCCAGCCATTCAATATGACTCGGCAATTTATTTATTCTATGTTCGAATAACACTGTTTGAATTTCGAATGTCATGGAATGCTAATCTTTATTCTCGATAATCCTGTATCTACCGTAATCCAAAGCTTGCTGTGGTAAGTATTTATTCTACTTAAATGTGGCGTAATAGGATATTTTGAGAAAACTGTGAACTTACAAAGTGATTTCCAAATGAAAAATCCACCGTTCGTAGCATTATGTCTTTATGAGAATTGCTAAATTTACTTTTAACAATCTTTGTGGTTTGATGTGTAGAAATATGCCGGTTGGTCAAGAGTGAAAAATGTAGATAATTAATTTTAAGTATTCGTATGCGCGTTAATTAATCACTGTATTATTTTTTTATTATTAATAGGTAAGAATTTAAATAAAATATTGATATCGCCACGCACGCATTTGCAATCTAATTTTAAAAAAACCCATTCTTTTTATGTGGTATTTAGAATGTTGCAACCAACACACTTTATAAAGAATAAGTATAGCACAAAAATGCTTAAAAGTGAAAACCAATATTTACTTTTTTAAATTTTGTTATTAGTGATTAAATTACAACAATGAAGTTCTAGAAAAATATTTCCAGAATTTGTGCGTGAAAAGTGTTATAATTTGAAATTAATTAAATTTTATGTCGAAATAGAAAAATAACATTTTTGCGCGATTTCTGAAGAATTACTTAAATTTTACTTCATAGATTATTTTTCTTATGTAGTAAATTATCTACTGAAGAATTTTTTTGTTTAAATTAATAATGCTTATTTAATGCTATTTTTTTATTGTTTATTCGTAAAAAATGATTATTTCTTCCTATTCTAACACGTTTTTAGTAAAAAAAATCTGTGAAATTAAAAATTGCAAGAAAGCAATTGACCATTTTCAAAATTTGATTTACTGGAACGTAACATAAAAGCTACATCCAACGAGAAAACAAAATAATTCCCTATATCAATGAAATAAAATTTCCTTTTTTTTTCCCCCAGCACAATGCTCTCCGCGCTTAAAGTTGGCTCGTCGTAGATTCGATTTCCTGGGAAGTTGGAGATGCAGCTAATGGTACCCTATTTAATGTGAAAAATTCCCCCACTCATATCGCCATTTGATGGCGGAGCAAAAACTGAAATAAAAAAGCATCTCACAACCTGATAACCCACTTTTGGGAATGTTGGAACTCCCCAGGGGGGTTTGCGCGACGGAAACTATCCGCATTGTGATTCTCGCTTTGATGACCATCCTCTTTTTTCCCTTCTCTCGACTACCACTTCCGATTTCTATTTGATTTCCCACATTTCGCTTTCTCTGGTCGTTCTGTAAATAGTTCACCCATCCCTCCGCCAGCCCCATCCGTCGACTTTTGCGTGATATTCGAATACTGGGGCAATTTGTCAGAGTGGCCGTAAAGCGAAACCGTCCGTCAGAGGGAAGGCTCTGCAAACGTCATTAATGCGCACCACTAATCAACCGTGGTTAATAAGGTCTCCGTCGTCGGCGATATCTCCAGGGCAATATTTTGTGGTCAAGTCTTTTTTTGTTGCCATCCCTGCAAAGTTATTTGTAAGACAGCTCCGTTTCCCCGATAAAATGAGTTAATCATATTTCTGAGGATCAAGCATTCAGGCTTTGTGAGGAATATGTTCTGGCAAGAGGGCTTAGCGATTGGCAGATTAACAGAAAACCTTTTGAAGATACAAGGTCAAGACGGCTTTAGACTTTAGATAAACTTCGGGTAAATTTATAGGTCGTGAATTAGTTTACGACCCATAGATTTACCTGAAGTTTATTTCTAAAATGTCCTTCCCCATAGATACTAATTTAATGATTTCTGGAAGGATTTGTGATGTAGAATCCAATCTTAGCAGTAAACCACTGCTAAAAAAATCTGTAATTAAAAGCTTTTTGAGTTTTAGATAGCCTGAGTACGTCTCAATTTTGAAAATTGAATATCTTTTTTTTTTGGTCTTATGATTCAAAATTTTTAAGAAAAAATGCGAAAGTTGTTTTTGATTTTTCGTCTTGTATAACTATCTGGTGTGCACGAGAAAATTTATTGACGAAGAAGATGACTCCCGAGGAAGTGACAAGAAGGTGTACTACTTTATTTTGAAACGGGAATCCATTCTACAGGCAGAAAGTCCGACTTTTCCCCCAGTTTTACATCCAATCTATTCGGAATTCAAACACGAATCCATTCGGTGAAAACCGAAGGTTATAACCACCATGCAGGTGAGGCGGCATTATTTAAAATTTAATATGGGGAAAATCAAAATGTGGTAATAAGCATATTGGGATAATTTATATCTATAAGTGATTGAAATTAACCCACAAAAAATTGAAAGGAAATTTTGTTTGCACACATTTTTCTTTCACAAATTAAGTACTCTCGTTTGCTTATTTAAGCTACATAAAATATTCCTTTTTTTTATTCTACCTTGAATGATAAATTATATCGATACTTTACTCTATTTTGTACCACCACACTCTCATACATTAAATTAATATTTCTATTTTTTCACAGTTATATTCCTTTATATCACGGCACTAGCGTGGTTAAAATGTAGTCGCCATGAACATTAACATAATTGAAGGAAAAGATTTGTCGCCAACTTTACCTTACTTCAAATAATAACTACGTAACATAGTGAAACTAATTGATTGTTATGGAAATATGCTTCTTCCTTTCAACATAACATTTTTTTTTCAAAAATGCTTCCTTAATACTTTTTTATAAGTATTGAGCTCTACAGCTTTAAGTCCTCCTGCTGCTTAGATGTAGATGTTGCTCGTAAAGAAACGCTAATCCGACGCAAAGGCGAAGAAGCTTCAGCAAGAGTTTACCATGCGATGCACAGCGAAAGGAAGAAGATTTTTAAAGATTCACCAACCGTATGCGAAGTTATAACCTGATTGATGACATCTGGGAAGTAAAACAACTTTTCTTCGCGTGGTCTGAAAGCCGTCTTATCTCGCATGCTCCACCCCTTTTAAGTCTGGTAGCAAATCTCTCCTATGAGCTCAAGACACACGTACTCCCTCCTCTCCTTCGTGTTTCATTTTTTAAAGCAAGAATGATGTATGGCGATGAAAATTGAACTCGAGATTATATTGCAAACGTCGGTAGCGCTTCTTTAAATTTCACCCTTGATGGTTGGGTAGGAGTTTTCACTCTTGAGGAATGGAATTTTGAAAGAGCTTCTTTTTGTAATATCCCGTACTCTTTAGAGCAGTTTGCGTTACACATGTTCACTATAAATGTATTCCATCTTATGTTGCTTTGTGAAAGGTTAACCTAAAATTTTCTGGATTGGCTTATGTGATCTCGTAAGGGTAATTCCGATTTTAAATTACTTCCGTGGCCTGTTTTTTTCAAAATAGTATGTTCTGATATAATTATTTTTATTATTATTTTAGTAGAAATATATATATATATATATATATATATATATATATATATATATATATATATATATATATATATATATATTGAAATTCTTTGGTTTATACGATCTGGCTTTAGTATCGTGTAAATAATACATTATACGCGTTGTTTGTCTTTATGACACAATCCACACTGGGTAAAACGTAAATAATTAATAGTTTATGTTTTACCCGGTCTGATTGTGGATGCAAATGAAATATATTATATTTTAATTAGTTAGCTGTTTTATAACAAAAATTAGATAAAAAATGTGTTTAAATAAAAATTGACAGTAAAAAAATTACCATTGAGTGAAAACTAAACTGCAACATGACCGTCAGTCACTTAAACTTTTTTCCTGTTGTGTTAATGTAAGCTTACAATTTTAATTTGTTGCATTTATTTTTTTCAATAAAAAAAGATTGCTTTCTTTCCATTCCTTTTCATTTACGAGAAATAATGCTGTATGAAATATGCGGCAAAGTACTATTGCTTTCATGTTGCAAAGCAATATCATTTTAACATCAACTTGTATATGTATGTATGAATAAATGCACATTATATACGTATATCACTATGCACATTTAGTTTTTTTTTTTTTGCAGTTTTGCTGTGTTTTTGTCAAACTTTTTTATAGTAAAAAATGTATTTAGAGTACGTATGAATATATTTACAGAAAATTACAGTTATTGAATAACTTGCTGTATTTTTTATGCTTCGTCTAATTGTGAGTGATTTTCTTGAGTGTTGATCACTTGCATATGTGATAGAAAATAATGATTATCACTATTTTATCTTTTAATCAAAAAACGGCGACATAGCTGTTAAGATGAATGAGGACGATAAATATGATAAAAATAATAAGTTAAGATATAAGATAATATACCTTATTTCATTACTTGATTGTGTTCAGTGTGGAGTTGCTAATTTTCTTCCCTCCGTTTCTTACAGTCGCAACATCGTTCCTATTGTGATGGGAGGACGACGGGAAGACTACGCGAGAGCTGCTCCCCCACACTCCTACATCCATGTGGACGATTTCGCTTCCCCCCGAGAGCTGGCCGAGTACCTCCACCTGCTGGACAAGAACGACACCCTCTACAATGAGTACTTCAAGTGGAAGGGCACGGGGGAGTTCATTAACACCTACTTTTGGTGCCGCATGTGTGCCATGCTGCACGCTCCTCCCTACCACAAGTCCTACCCCGACATGCACCAGTGGTGGTCCGGTGCGGGCACGTGCAGCGCTGGACATTGGCGGAATCAGCCAACCAGCATTCCACAGCTACGTCCAGATGGCACTGGGGACATCAAGGACGACAAGGGGTAATTGTCAACCGTCGAGACCTTCTTTTGTCACCAACAGTGAAGTAAGTGCGATAAGGAGGATATTTCATGACCACAGCAAGCGACTTGAAGCATGTTGAAATAAGCGACCAGTTGAATGATTATGATAAACTTGCGTTTTCATAATTGTCTCACCAAAATGCCTTGGGGCATCTTATGGAACTGAAATGATTACTCAATTGCTTAGGTACTTGTGATACATTGAAATCTTAAATATCTTTATTGTGATTCATAACGAATCGAAGTGGGTAAAAAGTTACAAGCGTAGTAAATGAACTTCAAAGAAATGTGGCTGAGAAAGTAACAACCAGGATGAAAATAATTATTAAAAGTAATTAAAGAATAAGAATTATTAAAATGTACCTTGAATGCTTCATTCTTGTGATCTGCATACAAAATAGAATGATAATTTTTTATCATTCAGTAGAACATTGAATGTACTTTTTAGAATGTAATTTAATAAAATTCCATGTAAGGAAAGAATTATTTTCCTAGATATTGCAATGAAGTGTAATTTCAGTGCACTTTACTTTCGTTTGCGACCCCCTTAGAAACTCAATAATTGATAAATCAAGCATTCCTATATTGCATCTGGTCATTTCTCTTTCTAAATGTGGGAATATTTGTATATTTATTACAAAATACTTTTTCATTTAAAAATGGCATGTATAAATGTCCCATACTGTGCAGTGGAGAAGAAAACTGTCAACAATAAAATTTTTTTTATTTATTTAGTGACCAGGAGGGCATTTTTCAACTCTTAAATGTTTTCCACAAGATTTTGTACCCTCTTCAGTGATTAACCTCTATATCAGCATTCCAGTTTCATCACCAGATACTTTTTTGATGTTATTACAGTCTTTCATAACTATTATATTTGTCGGCATTTTCGTCATGTTGATCTTGACAATGTGAACCTCATTTATTAATTGTATATGCAAATAAATGTCTATAATGTGTCATTTATGTTCAAATTTTTTCAAGTCAAATTTTTTCATTCACTTAAGACAACGAAATATTTTCCAAACTTAGTACAGTTGAATTAAATAGCTTGAAAATCAATAACTCTACAATTTATTTTATTTTTAAGATATGTATTAAGATTTGCTGTTTTAACAAACTCAAATTTATGTTAAAATAGTTTCAGATATATGTAAAACAAACTATATAAAAATAAATAAACTTATTTAAAATATTCAATTAAATAAATGTATTAAATAATAATTATATATACAGTTAGTAAGAAATTAGATTTTCTTATGACAATAATTGGATTAAAATATGAACTCTTAATTTTAATCGGTAAGCTGAAACTGAATTTTATTGAAAAACAAATATTTAAGACAACAATTTATTTGCTTATATAGACAGCAACTATATCTGTACTTCTTTAATTTGGGCATTAATCGCATATGTTTACAGATAGAATACAAACACATATATGTTAAGAAATCATGAAAATCGAAACATTCGTCTGAATACATTCAGGTTAACTGATATATATTTCAAATTATGATAATGGTTGGAAGATACATTTTAAACAAAGTTGAGAAAATATTTTTATTATATCTAAATTAATTAATTATATCATATAAGACATTGATATGGAAACGTAATATACACACAGACTAATAATATGCAAAAAATTGAACAAATATAACAAATTTTAAATAAAAAATAATGATTTTTCCAATATTTCAAATAATTTCCTTATTATCTAATTTTTATTGGACTTCAAAATAGATAACATGACATGTTAAAATTGTAATTTATACTAAACATGCTATTGTTATTTGCTTGTCATGATGCATCAATTGATTTCGATTCAGTTCAATCCTTGTAAATGTTGAAATGCTAATGTACGAAATGGCATGAAATATTTCGAGAACTCATTTAATGATAAAGGGTTATCAGGCTTAATGTCATTCCAGTATGTTTTTTTTTTTGCGTTTTTATATTTATTAAAGTTTTTTCATTTAACTCTAGATTTGCATTCCTGTATTTTTCTATTTATATTTCTGCATAAATTACTATTACTTTTGTTGCACATGACTTGCTTAATAAGTAAATATTTTTTGTTACTGCCCATGTACTTGTTAAATAATATAAAACTGAAAAGATTAGTTATGTAAAATGGACGTTTAAAGGATTCGCAAGTTATGTACTCGTGAGTTATGTCTATGTTTAAAATTTAACAAATGTGAAAGTAATTTATATTTATTAACTATCCACACAAGACAATATATTACTGTAAATTTAAGATAATATTTTTAAAAATTCATTTGTTTAAGAAAATTAATGAACAAAATCAACCAATCTGAATTAAAAACTATAACAATCAAAGCAAATATGTGGCAGAAGATAATTAATATGCACCCAATATTTCTCAAATGTGAAATCCAATTGAAATAAATTCTTCTGATGTGTAACAATTTCTCTGCATCCGTGAGTACATCTGTGTTGTTCTTCCCATTGGTGTATATTTCATAAAAAAATGTAACATATGATGTTGTACAAAATAAAATAAATTAATAATTATCGCTTTGTTTTCTTTTTATATTTGTCTGCATTGCGCGAAAATTAAATTAGCATTTGAAAGTTAAAAACCAAAACAATATTAAATTAAATACAAGAACAAACTAATTCACTTTCTATTTAATAATTTCATTGTCTTCCATTTGAAGCACGAATGTGAAAACGCACAAAACTAAATTAAAATAGAAATTATCCCAAAGTTTAAAAAAAGAAAATTATTATTATCACCAAGAACAGAACTTACTTGCATAAAAGCTTAATTTTTCACAATTTCTAATTTATAAATATTAATAAAAGTAAATTTTTTACATTTGCGTCACAAATGCAAAAATACTCTAAGCACAATATAAATAGAATTATCGCAATTAAATGGGACGATTATTTTTTCTCATTAGTTGCAAGATTAGAATTTATTCCACAAATGTTTAGTTTCGCTGAATTTCCAGTTAATAAATTTTATCGATTAATATTATAAACTGAGGATACTTGTAATTTAAACTGTTTTTAATAAATAAACTGTAAAATTTTAGTTATATATATGTATATATATTATGAATAATCAACACAAACTTCAAACTTATATGCAGTACTAAGTCAGGATTATTACGATATATCATGATTTTTATTACATACTATTATAAATACTCATTTATGTATTAAACTATAATAAAAATTTTGTAACATGACAAAAATTTTAAAAATTACAATAACTATGTTAATTTATTTTTTAAGGAAAAAAGCCATTTTCAAGTTTATTCAAAATTGTAAGACGTGTGTGTGTGTGACAGTAAAGGGATATTAAGTTTATGGGCAAGTTACTAAGCGCTAACCTGACTTGTGATCTTAATGTAGCTTTCAATTCAACAGATCATGGATTCGTTTCCCACCTCAGGTGTGTATATTTAATTGCTTGGACTCTTTTTGAAATTTGGGTCCTAGTTTCGAGTCTGCACGAGATAAAAAAAATGAATAACGTAATAAATGTATCAAAATAAGTTTACCTTGGTCTAGTAATAATACTTATGGAGTATAAGGTCCTGAGATTGATCATAGCCACTATTAAGCAACGGGATATAGACCTTTCTGTATATACGTGCGTCTGTGTCGGTGCTTAAGATCTTTAAATATTTTCTCCTTTTCGCGATATGTAAATATAGCCATTTATTTAGAAGGGGAAAAAACAACCTTTACAGTAATCAATTTACGTTGTAATTTACTTACAACATCTTACGGCAATTAAGCACTATGCCGTCGGTTTTGATACCGAAGATGTCCGACTCTTTAGCCGATTCTTATGGATTCAAAATAACTGTTTCAATCTTTGTATTAGTCAAATTTAATCATTCAAATGGTCAAGATCTATAAATCGTGTGATGGAGAGTAAAGTACTGTGATTAAAAGACAGGAATATAAGTTTTGACTGAAGTTTTGTTAAAGAAAAAATTCTCAATTAAATAAATAAATTCCATCATGCACTGAGAAAACGTGATGTTGGTAATTTATGATGATATATAGTAACTAATATTTTTTTAAACATATAATTTGTTAAGATATATGTAACACAATTATCTGTCATATTGAAAATATTAATTAAAAATCAAACACAAGTAAAATATTTTCAAAAATATAAACTAATCAGTATAAAAACTAAATAGATGGGAAAAAAGTTGAGTTGACCAAAACTGCGTTAAGTAAAAGGTTACAATTTAAATAAATTATGTATGAAGAAAATATGATCCTAACGGTAAAATCCTATTTCGGCTCCCTGTTTGGTAAAAATAGAAAAAAAAAATAGGTTAAATTTACTAATATAATGCAAACACAAAAACCTGCCAATACGAAAGAACAAACGCATCCAATGCACAATTTAAAAAATACTAAAAATTATAATGATATTTTACAAGAATTTTTTCGGGATAGATTGCTGCAGGTCTGAACAGTTCATCTCGAATTTATCATTCTTGACGATGAGCTGTGTTCAGCCAACCATACTTAACAAAACTGCATTATGCTAAAGTACTGCAATTGGAAGAAGTTATCTGAGAAGAAAATATATAAATGCACCTATGAGTTCAAAATTTTTCATACACTGATGGAACCGATAAGTAGATTTTATCACTGATCCTAATTAGATAATCTGAAGTTGTCAATTCGTAACCATGTCTCGATGTTATCATTTGACCGAAGAACTTAGGTAAAGAACTATTCATTGACTGGAGGCAATTTAGGTCAAGGCTAAGCGCGCAGGAAGGCGAATGCGGATGTTTTGGCTTCCGTGAGTTTTGTCTACAAATTCAAACTAATGAGTCAGTATACAGAAGATTCGATTAAGGGTGACTAATCACTGAACGCTTAAAGTCGACAAACGGAAACAGCATAAAATCGAATTCAATTTTATCGCCAAATTTTTCGCCAAATCAAGGGTTACCTAAATCCACACCAAACCCTACTCAGATTAATAAATAAGTTTGCTCTTCTGTAAACCAAAAATAGAACCGCTCGTACAATTCAAATCAGCTAACGACACTGGAAATCTGATGATAAGGTTCAATGATAGACAAAAACATATTTCAAGATACACTAAGTATCGAGTTCGGTATTTAACCCAGCCGGATGCCATCATGGTCAGTACATATTAATCTTTCATCGGATCCTCTTCTATAATAAGAAAATTTATAGATATTTCCAGCCCAGATATTAACGTCTGCTCTTAATCGTAGTTCAACATAATGAGATAGTTGGACATGTTTAGCTTTCTTTGATTAGCAAAAGTTACAACCAAACATTTATTGCATTAATAATAGCAAACTCTACTGGGAGTGGTAATCTCCGGGAAAATAATCTAGGTAAGAATGAACATTACAGTCAAGGTAAAGACAATTGGGGATTTTTTCGTCGCAAGCTGAGAATGACGGAGGTATCAGAATTTAATCAGCAACACAAATGCGTGTAAATTTTAATTTTCTGAAAGCTGACAACCAAATAAGAAATGAATTAAATAATAACAATATTTTTAAAACACTAATCTTAACTATGCATTGGCAATACACTGCTGGCCACCCAAATTGTAACGACCAAGAATGACAAGAGATATCACAACAAAATTTATTTTGCAGATAACATGTTGACCAAGTATCAAATGATTAAATTTATAGACTTCTTTGAAGTGTGGTTCCTGCCAGAATCTATTGCCAGAATAGCAACCAATGTTAGAGATCACCGCTGCCAAATGATTCGGAACTGATTCAAAGAGGCTTTGGTTGCGTTCTTGGGGTACCGCAGACCAAGCAACTTCCACACGTTACCAGAGATCTGGTGTGGCAGCAGGGGAAGTAATCTGGGTCAATCATTGAGCAACCCTGCACCATATGTTTTCTATCGGTGAGATATCGGGAGAGTGAAACGGATAGGAAAGCAATTCATGTAGCGATTGACGAAGAAACCTTGGACAATGCATGCCACGCGTGATTGAGCTTGTTGAAATATGGCTGTGGGCAAGCCCTGAAAGTAAGGAAAAACAATTGCCGCCAACTCTTCGGAGATGTAGCGCTGGCTGCTTTAAGTACCGGCAATACGTACTAGACAAGTGAGAGAGTGTGATATACAATAACATCCAATGCAATAATACCTGGTGCATAACGCAGCTGTTCAGCATCTTCTCTCCAGGATGTATCCAGACTCGAATGCGATCATCGTAGTGTTGCAGACAGAAGCATGACTCGTCAAAGACAATTTCATTCCATTTTGCCATCCACATCCTCTCTTCATTGCGCAATTGACAGCGGAGACGTCTGTGGTTCTCCGTCAAGGGTAGACGAAGGAATGGACTTCTTGCAGACAGGCTACTCTGCGGTAAACAGCGTCGAATTGTACGCGCAGACACTGGATGAGTGCTACAGATTGAATGTAATGTGCCAGGGCTCGTGATGGGGCTGAGCGATCATGTGCACAATTTGCCTGTCATCACGTGAAATGGTGCATTGAGGTGGATGCGATTGGACAAGTCAGTCCTTCGTAGTCTCTTGCATCCAGCAATCACATATCCGCGGCTGTTGGGTTTCATCCAACATGACTACCGATTTCCCTGAAAGGCAATCCTCATTCTCGGTAGGCCACTATCCTTCCTCTGTAGAACTCGGGTACCTGATCCAAAGATGATCATTCTTTCCCACGAAGAAAATTGATAGTATTTTTTAAACCACAAGAAAAACACACTTGCCGAATTTTAAATCATTGAAATCTCCAAGTCTTAAATAGCGCGTGATATGCGTCTGCGCTGAAATTCTATTCATTTGCATTTCTCACCTCCGCTAATGCATGTTGTAAAAATCATGTTATTTGCATGCGTCCTTCAGGGTGTTGTCTTCAGGGCTACAGTGGCCAGGATATATATATATATATATATATATATATATATATATATATATATATATATATATATATATATATATATATATATATATATATATATATATATATATATATATATATATATATATATATATATATATATATATATATATATATATATATATATATATATATATACATATATATATATATATATATATATATATATACATATATATATATATATACATACATACATACATACATACATATATATATATATATATATATATATATATATATATATATATATATATATATATATATATATACAGTATATATACACACAAGATTAGTGTATGTATAAGAATATAATAACCATACAAAAATTCATTAAATATTCTAATTAGTATTCGGTTCAAAGTGCTTTGGATTAGCGGTAGCTCTTTATCCTTCCAGAGCAAAGGTTCGATTCTTGGGTTAGGTAAGGCCGACGCAGTCTTTCATCCCTGCAAGGGTTCGATAAACTGAATATCAAGCATAACTGTTAACTAAACACTGGAATCTTCACATTAGAATGTCCACCTAACTGTGACTTATGATTCACACCCCAAGGACCTCGGTCAGGAAAACAAATATGGTCACTGTAGGCCTTGGCCCACATGGACTGTTATGCTACAAGTTTTGTTTAATTTTTAGAATTCTATTTAATGACAAGTATTTAAAAAAATGAATGTTTTAAAAAAATATGAGTTACCAAAGTGCAAAAATAAATTTATATTTCATCTAATGATTTTACAATAAAACATTTTACGCTAATAAGGAATCGCCCTAAAATTTAAGAATTTTAAAAATTTTTTGGTAATAAAATGAAAATTCTGGAGAATATAAATTAAAAATTCTAAAAATACACATTTAATAATAGAATTCTGATAAAATAAATCACAGAATAGATGATTTTTTTATTGATCTTTAACCTTATAACGAAATAGATTTCAGCAATTTTTTTTTTAAATGGAGATGTAATTTAATATTTAAACGCAACTCTAAACTTGTAGTAAATTAAAAGAGTAAATCCTTATCGTTATATTTATCAATTGAATCTAGATACGATACGTAATAAACTACATTGCTATCGAATATAACAAACAAAATAATAGATTTAACTCAAACAAAGGAAATCAAATGATGCAAATAAAAATTTATACATTAATAATTGTCCATAAAGCTTAGTATAAATAAATAAATAAAGATTAGTATAAATAAAAATAAAAGGATATATATATATATATATATCAACCTATATTTGGCAATTAATTATTGATGCCACCAAATTTTGCGATATTTGGCTAATTTCGGCCCTTGGCGACTTGTGACTATAATGCGAAAGAAAATTCGGTAGTTTTATGAAAATGAGAAAAGTTAAATATTTAAACACAATTCTATACTTGTTGAAAATCAAGAAAATAAAACCTTCACGTTTACATTTATTTTTCAAATTCATTTTGCTTAAATACGTAATAAACCACAATTATATCAGAAAAAAAAATTATAATTCTAACACAAAATTAACAAAGCTAATGGGGTAAATTAAAATTTATAAATATCATTAACTAAAAATTATCCATAATTCTAAGTTTCACGGACAGCAACAATTTATTGGCGATAAATTGTTGATCTCACCAAATTTTGCTATATTTGGCTGTTTTCTGCCCTTGGCGACCTGTGACCATAACACCCTTTTTTAGCCATCATCTTTTGGCAAATTTATTAGCTATCTAAGTGACTCTAATGACAGCAAGGAGTGCATAATGTTGATGAATTAAAACGATCATTTGACAACTTATCAATATTAAAATTGAATTAATAAAACTTTTTGAATTTCTCCAAGATTTGCCATCAAAGAAAATGGTAACAATTTGTTCCGATTTTGAGACGACACTAAAACAGTTGCTGATTAAAACATCCGTGATGGCGATAATTTTTTTTGTATCGTTTTGAGTATAATCAATTTGTGTTCAATCACCGAACCTTTCCACAGGAAACACTAACACTCCTACTTATAAATAAATATCATTGCTGACGCTCGTATAGCCATATTCTTATATATTAATTGTTAAAATTTCTATGCTTTAAGCCTTAATAGATGAATTTTCAGTAGTTGACGATTCAGTGAAAGGTATGTCAAGAGGTGAATGCCATCTATCATTTTCTTAAATGTGTAGTTACTGTTAGTTCTCGATAGTTCCCAGACACTTTCACAACTACTTTTTCAACCAATAATTTAGTTTACAATTCACTACATAATTGAATTATATTTAATTAGGTTATTCTAATGTATTTTTGACGAATCGTTTCGCCAAAAAAAAAAAAAAACGGTAAACATAGCCTCACAGTTTTGAGCTGCGGTTAAGTGATGTGTTCGAGATTTGACCTCACAATATTCTCTCTATGATCCTATCAATGTGATTTTAGATGTAATGGAACTTTCAACCTGCATAGGCTCTGGTATCGAACTGGCTACCTTCTGGACTGGAGAGTGACACCGTTCCCTGCCGGTTTACCATTGCTCACGTTTAGTTTACAAATTACGCAGTTTTATTTATTCTTCTCAAGTGTCAGTAATATTTCACAGTACTAGGACGTTACCTACTTCTACATCTGTTTGATTTAATAAACATCATTATTCTGTTGTTGTTGTGTTGTTACTTATGACACTTGGACACAAGCCAAAGAAGGTGAAAGTACGTCTTTGCTCTTTTTAAATCCTCCGATAGATGGCACCACCAGATAATCCACTCCTTCAATTTTTACATTGATGTGAAAGGAGAGAAAATTTCTCCAGACCATTGCACCCATGGTAACTGCTCAACGAGCGACCACAGGACTTTCGATTCCACAGATTGAACGAGCACGTATGTCGCATATACTCGGTGGGTCTTTGACGGCATTGGGAATTGAACCCCGCCTAGCCGATACCCTAACCACTAGGCTACTATGGCCCCTCATTATTCTTTGAGCTAAGAAAAAGGTTCTAATCTTAAAATTAACAGGAAAAAGAAATGTCAAAAAATATTCGGATTATTTCGAATACATTTTTATTGTCAAATTAAAAATTATATTAACTACTACATTACTTTAGAAAATGATCGATAGAAGAACTAGTTTGTTAAAATAGATGCATATAATATTAAACAGTTTATATATCATTACACCATTTAAATATATTAAATGCAAAAACTTTTATCGAAATATTGGTATAAAAATTGACACGAATGTTGAAAGTTTTTATTCATAAAACTCATTTTGAATTATAATAAACATGTTCTGACAAAGATTAATATTTTTTGGGCACAAAGAAAATTAAATTTGTAATTAAGTTTTGATAATAACATTCTTTTAGTCAATAAATAATTAATTATACACTAAAGAAAGTTAACTCATTAGTGCATGGATTTCTCATTACAAGCCAATCCTCAGAGCATAACAATACTTTCAAACACATCTTTTCGTGCATGACTGTCCGAAGCGCCATCTGGTGATTACAAACAAACAGAAACGCTAACTTCTCGGCTTTATATTGCACTAGAGAATGTAGCAGCCATTAACGGTGGAAGAATTCTCCCTTAAAGATTTTCCCTAATGATATGAGGGGGGGAAGCAGGTTGTCGATGGTTCCCACGGGTGTCGTCTCAGTCCACAAAGCGAACAGGACTATAAATATCCCTCAATTTTTCCCTAAAAAAGAAAGCATAAAATTCAGGCTCCTTCTGAAATGTTCGACTTTTGTCGTCGATGGAAAACTCTATCGATGCAGTTTTCATTCTAAAGAAGGAAAAAAATACTTCGGGAAAGTATATATAAATTTCCATTTCCACATCCACTTTTAAAGGCGCTGAAAGAATTTCGAAATATTCTCTTAAGGTAGTCAACGCTTGCTTGAAAAATCATGAGTTAGCAAAGGAAGGCAATGGTTTTTCTGAAATTTTTCTTTGCATGTAACATATTGTCTCCTATATTTTTGAAAAAAGTTTTCGATTTGAAGTTTTTAATATGTTTTTCATATGTTGAAAATTTTGATTTTTGGAAGCCAACAAATTCAATATAGTAGTTAATCTTTATTTCTATATTTAAAACATTTAAATAACAATAATATAAATTTCACAAAAAATACAGCATTTTTTTTTACTGCAAGTACACTTTTGGAGCTCTATGCTAAAATACTTTTAACTCACATTTAAAAAGCATAACATCAGTTAATAAATTAGCATTATTTATTATTCACAAATAAATATCAGCTCATTTTTGATAGAAAATTAATTAAGTATTGCTAAATATAATCCTTATAGTTATTTCTGAGAATCTGTCAAATGACGGGGTCAACTCCTGAGCAGGAATCATTCTTATCACACTACTGCTTTACAACAACAGTGAAATATAACCAATGAATATTTTATATGTATACTCAATTTGTAGCTATTTGCAATTGATAATTAACGTATTTTTTATTATTTATATATATGGGTGATCGGTTAACGAACAGCTTAGACTTTGAATGAATCGGATATCGAACATTTTCACGAAGAATTTCTGTCCTCGGAAAACGAACACATTTTCGGATAACGCACTAAAACGAATTCTAACGAACACTTCTCGTCTCTCGGAGTATGATGGACAAGATTGCCAAATTCAACAAACCAAAATTCGTTTTTCACCTCTCTTGAATTATGTTGCTTACCTATATAACTTCAAAGTTTTATACCGGAAAAATTTTTTTCTAATAGAATATTTATAGCCAAAGTAGACTATCAACTTTGGTTTTGATTTCATTAAGAATACCCATCTCTTTTATTTGAAAAGGGTTTTAGAATGGCACCCAAGCCAAACTGAAATCAGTAAGGATATTTACAACAACAATGCTATTAATCACTTCCGAAAAGTCTTCAAAAGACAGGAAAGCAATTGACATTGGACATGTTCTTTAATGCTTCATCAACACAAAATGAAAAGGACTGATTCATATGCAAGTCTAAATAAGCATTAGTTTTTAATAAACTTACTAAGAAATTATACATCTTTTTTAATTTAATTTTTAGGGTGTCTGGGACGAAATAATCAATTTCACAAAAAAAAGTATACAGTAAATCAAAGATCAGTTGAGGAACAATTCAAATAGCGAACATAGCCTTCTTTGCCATAGGATTATGTCCGTTTGCCGATCACCCACTTGTAATTGATACAATTTTTTTAATTTATGGGGCATGGCATTTCTGAATAATTATTGTTGAGGTGAAAAAGTTGAAGATTTTCTGCTCCAAGGTCTAATTTTTACCAAGTATTTTCTTAAGAATGTTGAATTTTATTACTCATTGGATGATATAAAAAGCATAATAGTTTTGATAAATTAAAAGGCAGAGTAAGTTATTAATCTATGAATGTCCAATGAGGCCTGTATGTACATATTCCTCAGAAATTTGGACAGTGACACAAATAGAGGAAAATGCTCTTGGAGTCTGAATGGTGGATACTAAGAGCTATATATATTTTTGGAGGTATGAAACTTGATGACGCTCAAATTCCGAATACTGTCCTGTCTTCAGATAGAATCTGAAGGAAATGATTCCATTTGAAGCTTTCAGATAGAATCCCTTGATTTGCCTTCAGATTCTATCTGAAGGCAAATTTGTTCAGATCCGTTGAGCAAATTTGTTCAGATCAGATCTTATGAATTGCCATTGCTTTCAGATAGAATGTGAAGGCAATGATGAATCTGAAGGTGGACAAAAACAAAAATAGATTTAAGTACAAGGTCCAGAAGCAAACACCTTCCTCCAATACACCATCATTAAGTGAACTGTATTAGGTTATGTCTGAAGGCAATGTCATCTGCCTTCAGATTCTATTGAAGAACCTGAAGATATCGGTACCTGAAATACCGGGCTCTAATATGAATTACATAAAAATCCAAAAATATAAATGGGCTGATCATTTAATTAGAATGGACAAAGAACGTTCAACACTGAAAATATTCTGTTCCAATGGGTGGAATATCTCATGGACTGACTGCCTTAAAATGAGCTCTGATCATTTTTCAAATGCTTAATTGGAGAAGATGGTCAAAAATAAAGAGGTCTAAAGAAAAATTCTTAAGAAGATCAGGGACCAGCCACGCCACTGAGAAACGAAGCAATAATTTGACAAGTTCAGCTATTCACAAAGCTTGAAGGTGGGCAAAAACAAAATGGCATATGTTGGAATGTGCATAGTGTCGCATTGTTCCTCCTCCAAATTCAATAGTTTTCCTTCACAATTACTCCTTGTTTGGCTTTGTGCAGTGTTGCATAACCAATATGTACCACGCTTTCCAAACATAAACCTAAATATGATTGCTTTTATTTTAAGTTCCGATTACATCTCTTTACAATCATAGAGAACAATTTTAACAAGAAAGATTCTGTACTTCAACTCGAGTAAATACAACTGCGCTTTCATTTTATCACTTTTAATGATAAGCCAATGATGTTAAGGGCCAACATTTTCATGTTTGTTCCCATATTTGTTAATTTGACAACAGAACTTGTTAAATATATCGAGTTCCAAATGTCTCCTCCAATTGAAATGATACATCTGGGTATGACGTTCAAATATTAGGGGGTCTTCTGTTTGATCCTTTCTTATAAATTAGGAAGACTTCCTACTTGTTGCTTCCACTAACTGGTAGAGCATTACTCAAAGCTAGATATAGGGAAGTATGTTGTTGCACAAACTGCAAAACATGTTTGGTTTATGCTTGCCCATATGATAAACTGATTAACTGAATGTCTGCCACTTTCATTTTTATAAATTCGTGACTAATAAAACTTCTGTCTGAAAATAAAACGCTATGTGTTGTTGCACAAAAAAGCCTAACAATGTTTTAAATTGATTTTCCTTTAATACATGGTTTTACAGTATAATTTTTAACTATTATTTAAAATTAGATAATAAAAATAAAAGATGTTCAATTGCACATTTGTTGAGTGACAGAAAATAATGTTTATTCCTCTCTATAGGATGAAGTGGAGTGCCTTCTTTGACTCATGAATGAGGGCGGCTAGAAAATCTTTTCATTCTAGTAACATTTAAGAGCGCAGTTTCAGCTCAGATGTTGACTTGTCTTTAACCATAGATCACCAAAACGTGTTATTAATTGCATTTACGAACTCATCTGACTGTCACTAACCATAGGATACATAATTAGTGAGAATATATTATATTGTTCCATAATTCAAGTTTACTAGGGTTTTAACATTTAAGCATTACAAAGGACGGAAGTAATGGCACCTCATATAGAAGGGCATCCGGTGCGTATTCCATCGTAGTGCCAAAAGTGGGGTTTCGAAATTTAGAAGCCGGGACTAACCTGAAGATTCCTAGAATTGACCTGCAAATCCAGTAGCATCATTTCACATGGAAGACATTGCGAACACGACCTTGGTCCCAGTGACCATCAGCGAACACAATTAATCTTCTATTGAATCGAGATTCAAACGTACTACCTTCCGATAAAGAACACCCTTAACAACCAGGCCACCACGGCTTAAAAGAATATACAATTTTTAATGTATTTTACACTAAAATATAAATAATATAAAAAATTTAAAGTGATTTATAATTTAATCACAAATAAATTTTAATAAAAAATTTATTCAATTAATATAACAAAACAAAAATAGAATAAATATATACAAAAGATATCCATTTTTCGAAATACGGAAATTTTACTTGTGTTATAAGTACTTAGATATGGCCTTATGTATAATAGAGATAAATTGGAAGATATTTAAGCCATTATAGTTTTCACGTTACATTGCATTATGTCAACAAATCATTCTAATTTACTTAAAAGAAATATATGGCGCCAATCGATTATTAGCAAGACTCCAAAAAATAATTTAAAAAATCAAATGATAATTCAAAGTAATAATTTTCCTCGGAGCAGTTATACAAATATTTCCAGAAACTAATTGAATATTTGAATTAATGACCTTATTCAATCAGTCGCAATGACTCCATCATTCAGAATGGTCCTCTAGGATTTCAACCTCTGCGCGATCAGGATGTTAATTAAGTGAATGGCAGCAATTAAGCAAATGCGTGGGGGAGAAATGAAGCGAGCCAATTGCAATTGCTCGCAGAGAAAACAACATATTGCTAAATGAAATAAAAAGAAATTTCCTGAAAGAAACACTGAAGTAGTGTAATGATTAAAAAAATATATATTTATATCATCTATTTAAGAGTTGTCCATACAAATTGGTAAATATAATTTATATTATTGTTGGTTTTTGATCATTAGAATATATATATATACATTATAAGTGTTTGTATTAAACTTAACAAAATTTTGTTATTTGGAAAAAGAGAAAGTAAATAAACTAAAAAAAAAAAATTAAACCTGTGACACGATAGCTCATATAGGTCAAGACCTACAGTGCAATTATCTTTCCCTGACAAAGGGTTCACCTGGGGCCTGAGCAGTTACCAGGTGCGTCGGTAGGCGGTGGATCACCGAACGTCCTGTAGGAATGACAGGATAGCCTTGAATATAGAATCAGAGGCCGCGAACCAGCTCCCGTAAACCCTGGTGTTATGCTTTCCGTGCCTAGGGCTAATTGGCACCGCGGTATTGGTGTCTTAACGGAGCCTCTAGTTGCCTGGCAAACTTCTAGAGTAATTTGCCTTGCCCAGTATCTCAGGCAATGCTGGGTGGACTTATATTACCTGAGCTTATAAATTGTTATCTTGTGCCTGAAAAGACACAAGAAATAACAATCCTTTCTGCATCTACAGGTGATGCCTCTGAAGTTGACCTTGCTGAAAAAGACAAGGGAACTCAGAGGCTGTCTTGTAAAGGGGCAGTAATGAATCCTTCACTTGAGGTAGAAATGACCTCCAAACCATCTTCTGGTGAAAGTCAGGAAGCTATCCCTTGTATGACTGACTCTCTGACCAGATGGGACTGTTTCAGCAAGACCCTATCTGCTGGAAATGTCACACGCAAGAGGAAACGGCAGAGCATATCATTTATGAATGCGAGGCTCTTGCCCTCCCTAGATTAACCTCTTTAGGCATCATCCATACTAGAGAGTTACACCTAGACTCCATTAAAGGGTTATCGGACTTTATTAATAAAGTGGGTGACCCGAGTAACTGGAACTAGGAAACATTGGGTTTGGAGTTAATGGTACAAAATGCTGATAAAAGCAGAGGTGCCCAATGACATACAAACTCAATTCTAAGAAGAAGAAGAAGAAGAAGAAGACAAAGGGTCCTGGAGTGCGAAGGATGTGTCCCGGTTTGATGGTCAGCCTATCCCAAAGGCTTCAATGTTTAGTCCCCGAGCATGCTTGGTTCTCAATTCTATAGACCTATTGAAGGAATTCATAAAAAAATAAGAATTATAGTTATTAATCCACAGTTCTTATTTCCTACGACAGCTCATATGTGGACCAAGGCCTACATCTGTTTCCCTGACCAATGAACCTGGGGTGCGAGGGATATGTCCCGGATAGGTGGTCAGCCCAACGCAAAGTCCCCAGTGTTTAGTTCCCAGGCATGCTTGGTACTCAATTTTATCGATCGACTGAAGAAATGCGCAAAAAATAAGAATTGCCGTCATTATTCTACAATTCTCAATACCTAAGATAGCCCATATGTGGACCAAAATCTAAAGTGCCCGTATTTGTTTCCCTGATGGAGGGCCTTGAGGTGCGAAGCATATTTCCTGGTTTGATGGTATGCCTACTGTAAAGGCTCCAGTGCTTAGTCTCCAAGCATTCTTGGTGCTCAATTTTATCGACCCACTGAAGGAATACTGAAGAAAATAAGAATTGTAATTATTATTTTTTCCTCAAAACAAGAAATTCAACAACAACATATTTATATGGAAAGAAATATTTTCATAGAAATGACTGATGTACTGAAAATTATGCATATTTGTAGGCAAAAATAATGTTTACCGCTAACACACAAAACAATACCTGTTACACGACAGTCCATAAGTTGGCCAAAGCCTACAGTGCACATATCTGTTTCCCTGATCGATGACCCTAGGTTGCGAGGCATGTCCCGGTTAGGTGGACTGCCTAACACAAAGCCCCCAGTGTTTAGTTCCTAAGCATGCTTGATACTCAGTTTATCGACCTACTGAAGGGATAAAAGGAAGAGTCGATCTTGCCCAGTCCGAGGACATATTACATGCCAATATGTATCCATGATTTTTATTTACTACAAGATAGTATAATGCGAAAATTTCAGCGAGTGTCTAATGAGGATTCATTGATCCTACGCATTTTCGCCGAACAGGTAGTTGAATGGTTAACGTTGTTTTCTTTGTTTCAACAGTTCGTGGGCAGCTGTGTGGCTCCGCCTTCAAGAAAATAGTTCTTAACAATGTCTACCAGTGTTTGCTGATTGGCCATTTTCTTTAATGTCATGGAATGCTGATAATTGTTTTCTGTTTACATCATCATAAATTATCTATTAATAGTGAAAAGATTGAGTGGCTATAAGTGTTAAAATAATTGTTTATCGGATTGGACTCTTTTGAGTTTTAGGAAAATTTATTCACATTTTGCCTTAGTAAATCTTTAAAATTTGCCGACCAATGGCTGAGTTAGCGTTCCTGACTTCTCAGCTGTGGCTCCCAAGTTCAAATCCCGGTTTGGGAATGGCCGTTACTTTCTTCTCTCTGTTCTCTCTGTCCTTTCTTCTGTGATGTTGTCTGAATGTGGCCCGCCCTATAAACGGGTTTGTGGTGGTATGGCGCGGATAATTCTACTAGCCTCCGTGACTTGGTTCATAGGTGCCCGCTTTGTAACTACAAATCAGTATCAGTTTCTGGCCTTGTTGTGGCGAAGGGTTCGTCACCCAAGTGCCCGCCGTTGGAAAAAAATCTTTGAAATTTTTGTGGCCTTCAGTTTTCTTCACTCAATTATTTTCTTTCTCTGTGAAAACAGAATCTACATGTCTTTTATTTATTATTTAGAGGAAAAAACTAGACTAATTAATCTTACTATCGAAACTTTGAGGATAAACTTATGAGATTGAAAAATTCATTTTGCTAATAAGTTATGTTCACAGTAATTTTTTACCATCTATAAATTAAATAATGTAGAAGATTTATGGAATTAAATAGTCCATATATATCAATATTTCTGTGAGAAAAGGACATTTCTTTGTTCGAAGTTTATCTGAAAAATCACTTATTTGTGTCTCAAGGAATTTCTTGAAGTTTCCTTTTCCAAGGTAACTGTTAAAGAGAAAACGAATTAAGAAACTGCGAAATGTGAATTATCGTAAGGATTTTTAGATGATTACAAGCAGGTCTGTAAATATTTTAAAATAAGTATTTTGGTGTAAATTTAAGATTAAACTCTTTGAATACTCAAGCAAAAGTTGATAAAAAATTGACTATAAATAAAAAAGTGAAAACTTTTCCTTCAATATAGAAATACCAATTTTCTACTGGGAAGCAAATATTTTTGTTTTCAATATAACCTAAAAATAGTTTATTAGCTGCCCACTCTGTCTAATGGTCAGCGTTCCTGACTGTGGATAGAGAGGATTTGAATCCCGGTTCGGGATATGTATATTCCGGTTATATATATATACCTAAAAATATTTTATGTAATATTAAAATCAAATAAGCAAATTAAATAAAATTTCTTATACAATAAAAACGTGTGAGATCTATTGGACTCCTTTATGTCTAACAGGAAGATACAGATATTAAAGAAAATTATATTTTTACTAGAAAAAATTTTTCCGTGATTAATAAGAATTGAAGGCTGCTTATAAAAAAAAATGTTACTCAAATGGGAAAAGTAAAGTTTCCCCTGTAAAATTGTTAAAGCTGCTTTAAGATTAATGTCATATTGGTTCGCTTATAACTTTCTTATTTTATGTATTATTAAATATCATAATATGTTTTTATGATACTCTATTATTTGTTATGTGTTGTGTAACAAAACTTTAATGCATATTTTTATGTTCTTACAGATAACTGAAACAAAGGTATACACTCATTATGTCAGTTGGATATTATTAATAAATTATACATTCATCAACATATTTTCTAACACAGCATAAACTGTTAATATTTTTTCAAATTAAGTTTTTATATACAGTTATATTTAAATTAAGTATCATATATACGTATTTTATATCATATTCATTATCTTCATATTACGTCACTATCATCATATTTACATCATTTTCCGCTGAATTATTTTTATCTTTTATGTCACACAACTCAAGTTCATTTTACGTACTGTTTGAAACAGTTATTGATAAATAACAATTTCAACACTGTTATTTATACAGTTATGAATATGGATACATTATTTCAGTTGGAAATTACTAATGAATGATACATTTATCAATATATTTTCTTAAACATCAAAAAGACTTAATAGTTTTTAAGTATTTTATTTGAAGTAACGCCGCCCAACTTGTCTAGTGGTCAGCGTACTTGACTGCGGACAAGGAGGTCCTGGGTTCGAATCCTGGTTCGGGCATGGATGTATTTTCTCTCTCTATCTATCCTGTCTTTGTCCTTTCCTTGTATGAATGAGTTGTGAATGGTTGCCTACACTATAAACGGGTTCCTATGGCATGTGTGTACTGAGGAAGTCGGACTTCACACCAAAATAGGGTTCAGTTGGAAAAGTGGAGCATCGTACCCCATATTGTCAGCCTAGTTGACACAAAAAGACAACATTTACACTAGTTCATTTAAAGAATTCTATTTTGATAATCCGCCAACATTATCTTAAAATTAATTTTTTTTATCTCGTTTTTAGATAAGTTATTATCTATAAACATAAAATTAGACAAAATTTTAAACACATACAATAAATATTCTGTGGAATCAGTTATTGTTTGGCAAATTTTACTGTAGTTTTAACAAAATGGCAAACACTTTACAGAAAATTCTAATGCATCTATATTGTAATTTAATTTGAGCAAAAAACTCATGTCAAAATACTCTTTTATATGAAGTAAAATATAAGAAAAATATTCAATGCAAAAGAAAACAGGGTTAAAAATACACATCAATAAGGATATTTTACGAAATTTTACTGAGCATTCTCTTTAAAAATAGCTGTAAATGAAAAAGTTCTCCATATATATTCATCATTTTGCTTCATTTCATAGACAATAGCACTTATATAAAACATTAGGTAAAGTTCCATACAAATATCTTCATTATTACTAGATATTATGTTAACGAGGTCCGAGGTTCGATCCTCGGTCTGGGCAAGGTTGACTCAGCCTTTCATAACTTCAGTGGGTCGATTAACTGAGTACCAAGCATGCTTGAGAACTAAACACTGGGGGTCTTACGTTAGGCTGACCACCTAACTGGGACATATGCTTCGCACACCAGGGCCCTCGGTCATGTAAACAGTTATGGGCACTGTAGGCCTTGGCCCACATGGGCTGTCGTGCCATAGAGTTCAGTTTTATTATGTTAACGAGAAAGGAAGATATTGTGAAAAACAAAATTATGAAAAAAATCGCCTCAGATGTGATATTTTCGCTTGCGATAGCGACGATGTTGCCGCTGCTTTCCGAATGTATGAGTCAGATAAAGGTCTTGCACTTATGGCTATCAATCAGCGTAATATGGAAAATCGTACAGAAATTAAAGAAAAAAAGTAAAATAATTACTTTTCTTTACCACTTCCGGTTAGAAAATGCAACTTCCTGTTTTGCTTTTCAAAAGACATGACGTATTTTTAAATTCTAGTAACTTAATTTCTATTTAGCATACTGTAAAACGAAAAACTGTTTTGGAAACTGGAAAGTTTTGTATATTAAATTCATAAGTTAAAGAAAAAACTTATATGTGTGTAGTCGAAAATCAACTTTTTTACTCAAGTGGATACCTTAATAATGTGGTTTGGTTTGTTTTGTTTGTCGCTCAACGATCCATTTTTGCATTAGAGGGCTAATTTAACCGGGAACTAGCTCTTAAAGTAGATACGCGACCACGACAAACGTCCAAGCCGAAGGTGGGAATCGAACACAGGAACTATTGAATCCAAGGTAAGAGCGGTTACCATTCGGCTGCCATCTCATCTTAATGACGTGATTTCATATCATATCTGTTTTAAAATAAATAAAGAAAATTATAAAAAATAAAATATAATAAATTTTTGAATTATTGTTGTATGAGTGATGCATCTTTAAACTTTTCAAGTTCATTGCCTCTAACATTTTATAGAAGCATTTCAGTCTTTAATGCAGAATTATAAGCTATTTTTGATATAGACATTTAAGAATACAATTTATGTTAGTATAATAATGTGTTATTATTTTTCCTCTTCCGTTAACAAAAGTAGGTGAACAAGTAAAAGAAATGATAGAAACAACAGCCATAAACTGAGAATAAAGAAAGTGTAATCATATTGGTCTGAGTTTATATTTCTTGAGCTCAGCTCTGAATCAGCGAGCATCTGTAATTTTCCCACACTCCTACTCCAGTCTTCCTAGCTTACGAGAACTCCAGAACTAACAGATGATCTCAGTTAACGCATGGAAAAATTGATTCCGAGATGAAAATACGCGAGGTAATGGAGACAGCATTTTTACTTTTCCTCTTGAAAGCTGCTTATTAACAATGTGACAGAGGGAAATACGAGAATAAATTTTACCTCAGGGAGGGTTAAAGTGGTGAGAAAAATGACTCGCCAATCTCTGCCGGGAAAATTATAATGCTAAAGGTTAATAATATAGTTTTCCTTTTGAAGTGAAACATCATTGAATATTTGACACAAATAATAAATCTATTCAAGTAATAATCCTAAACTTTAGCCATAATTGGGATCAAATTTTAAAAAATTTCATTTTAAATTTTCTTTCTCCACTGAAAAATTATTTGAAGTGAAATGTTCAATACGTGCTTTTAAGACATTTATATATTATAAAGGATTTTTTTTATCTGTGGTACTTGCTCAACAAAATGTACAAAATGAATGCATCAAATCGAGTTAACTTGGTTTTAATCAAATGCAATATTTTGATTAAGAATATTCACTTCTAGGTTTTAAAATTGATATACAAGAACAGTAGCCATATAAAAGAACTGAATTGATTGGATATATACATTATAGTAAAGAAAAAACAAGTTATTAAATTTACAACAAAATCAGAGACCTAAGAAATCAGCACCTAGAACATATATATTTTTTGACGCCAAGTAATGGACATCTTGGCGAAATCAAGACATTTTAAACAACGACAGACGTGCATCTTGCAAGCAAAAGCGCAACAGCCCCCCCGTTGTTAAACAGAGGCTGTGATCGAACTTTGGAACTTTCGTCGTGCAGATAATTTCCTATCATTAATCAACATATGAATGGCTTAGAAAAGAGAGAGTACGGTACGTAGCAGTCTTTGCAGCTTTAACACTGCATAACAGTCATTGATGAATTGTCAATCAATCGGCAACCGTTGATTACAATCTAGATTATGGTTGCTGATTGATTGATTGATTGATGTTTTCATTTGGTGAGAGATCAAAAGAATGTGCAGGTCAAACCAATAATCAAGCTTATTTTGCTTTAAAGATCAGAGCAAAACGAGAAAAATACTGTCGTGCATTGTCCTGTTGGAAATTAGCATTCGTGAGACTTTGAAGATGCAGCACGAGTGAAGACGTTTGAAATTTAAGTGCTGAATTGTAAAATACCATCAATACCAACAAGAAGAGATAGGGATGTATATCCAATGGCACCACATATCAACACTCCAAGTGATGAGGTAATTCATACGATATCAAATGCACTAATCAATGTTTTTAGTCATAAAGATTAGCTGTTATTTGTGGAAGGCCACTTAAAATTTGCACAGTGTTGCGTACAACTATTATGAACTCACCCATTCTGATATATGCTGACACTCATGGGACCTCAATTAAAGCAAACACCAATAATGTCCGAAATTTGGAAATATTATATGTATTTGTCTAAAAATATATCAGAAAAATCGGAAATACTCAGATTTTAGGCAAACATTGCGCAATTTAGTCGTATTTTCCGTTAAAAACGGAATTTCTAGTGATTTGACAACCTGGAGACCAGTTGGCGAAAAATAGATAATTTCTGGAAAATTATCTATTTTTTGCCAAGCTCTAAGACCGCAATATTAAGTGAGTTTGACTTAATATTGTGGTCTTAGAGCTATATATATATATATATACATACATACCTACATATATATATATATATATATATATATATATATATATATATATATATATATATATATATATATATATATATATATATATATATATATATATATATTTATATATATAAATATATATATATATATATATATATATATATATATATATATATATATATATATATATATATATATATATATATATATATATATATATATATATATATATATATATATATATATATATATATATATATATATATATATATATATATATATATATATATATATATATATATATATATATATATATATATATATATATCATATATATATATATATATATATATATATATATATATATATATATATATATATATATATATATATATATATATATATATATATATATATATATATATATATATATATATATATATATATATATATATATATATATATATATATATATATATATATATATATATATATATATATATATATATATATATATATATATATATGCAGTCCTAGAATCACAATATTAAGGGAGATTTCCCAGAAACTTGGGCCAAATTCTTAAACTTTCATGACAAGTTATGTATAAAAACCGTCGTCTGTTTTAAAAGAATTAGTCTAGAAAGCTAGTCTAGAGCACAGAAACTGTCTAAGGTATTAGGTTTCTGTGATCGGAAGTTGTTTCCTGTTGTATTAAATGAATTGAAGCTGTGTAAACGTGACTTCTACAGTTGGAATTTCATGTATCTTGTTGAAATTTCTACGAATAACAGTCGTGATTTTTAATAGGTTGTTTCTATCGACTTTCAACAAGTACGAATCCCAAAACGCAGTACAATACTTTGATTAGATAAACTACGTTTTCTTCTCGCAAGAATTCGTCTTTTATCAAAGTCAGAAACAATGTATGTATTTCTTCTTTCTGTAACATTATAATGAAAGAGTTTTCTTTTTTTTGTAAGCATCATCCAATTTAATTTTTTTAAAAGAAACGTGCTATAAGACCTCTTTCATACATAAATTAGACTCAGCCGACGCCACCTGCTTACCAGGAATGAATGGTAATACCTTCATTTTTTTATATCCTAAGTTATGCAATTTGTCATGAGAATTTCACTGGCGTAGTCGGCCATTTTTGAATTTTACAATTTTAGTGGCCAAAAGAGGATTTCAAAATTTAATCCACCAAAAAACCCTAAAGCTAGCGAGCTATTTCGGGATTCTCCGCTTACTTTATGATCCCAAATATTATTTTGAAGGCGTTCGACAAGTTTAATTCGACACCAAATCTCTAGAAGCTTTTACACAGGCTACGCCTTATGGTGACCCAGTGGTAAGACACAGCTCTTCAATGCATTAAATCCTGATCTGGAGGTGGAGAAAATTTTATCCAGACCATTACACCCATGGTAGCTGTTCAATGATCGAATACAAGACTTTCGATTCCGCAGATTTATCGAGAATGTATTGCATTTACTCGGTGGTTCTTTGACGGCACTGAGAATCGAACCCGGTTTTTCCGGAGGGAAGGCCGATGCCCTAATCACTAGATACCATGGCCCTATTGATTTAGCTCTGTTCATAACAATATTAGCTTTCACAAATCACAGCTTTCAGCATAATACAAATGCTAATTTTTCGAAGAAATGTTGCGATTTGAAAATAATATTTCTTTCTGATCATATATATTATTTGCTTCTTCTGAACCCCGAAATAAGATCTTACATATTAATCAAGTGAAAACAAATTGAATGAAGTTGTTATTGCAACAGCGTGCTTCCCTGTACCACTTCCTCAGTTGGGCTCTACCAGTTAGTGGACCGAACTGGCAGCCGAATGGTTAGCGCTCTTGCCTTCGGTTCAACAGTTCGTGGGTTCGAATCCCACCTTGGGCATGGATGTTTGTAGTGGTTCGGAATACACTTTAAACCGTAGGTCCCAGTATGATTATCCCTCATGTGCAAAAAATGACCGTTGAGCGTCAAACAAACCAAATCAAACCTACCAGTTAGTGGAAGTAGCTGGATGGAGGATTTTGGGATTTCAAAGCAGTTATCAAGCAGAAAACTCCCATATACTCGAGTGGCCATGCCAAAGATATCATTTCACTTGAAGGATATTGCAACAAGAAAACCAATTTCAAAGCACCCTAGCCGTCCTGAGTGAATACGACGAAATTTTCAGTTTAGCCGGGACTCGAACTCACCAGCTTCTGATAGTGACAATGATGCCTTAACCAACCAAGCCACAGCGATCCAAATCAAATATATTCTGCAACTCTTATAATTGGTTATGATGTTATTAAATATTGTAGTCTGCACTCGTTTCATTCTCGTTCCACTCCAATCGGTGTTTTGAGAAAGGAGAAAATACAGTCTCAACAATCAGTACATGCTAAACTGTTAAAAATTTATAGAAATAATAATAGCAACTTTTTTTTTTAGAAAAATTAACTTTAGGAATTAAGTAAGGTGAGAGGATCGGATGATATGCAGATATTTTTCTATCTGTTACTCATAATGGCAATTTTAAAAAGCAGAGAAAATCACACACTTCCATTCTTGGAGCGAGCAGAGCTCCGGAATTGAACTTTATATTGTTTTAATTAATTTCATCGTACTTTATGCGACTTCGTATGGATTTCAAATCAGCATTAATTAAGTTTTCAATTAGTTACAAACGCTGTCATCAATATTTCGAAAGTAAACAAACTTATTTTGAGTTGTAACGAACATTCTGCTATCCAGTGACCAACATTCGGTTATCCAGTTAGTAACATTCTTATACTCAGTGACTAATATTCTGATATATCCAATGACTAACATTGTGATAAAGAAAAAAAGTTTCATACTTAATAAATTTTATCACCATAGGAGGCAAAAATAGAATTGTCTCAGTAAGCTGTATTTTTGTTGAAATTTAGTCAAACAGAGTTAGGAAATCAAGTTAGATTTCAATTCTAGAATTAAACCTATCAAAAAGTCTTACTTTCTCTGTTAAGAAAACAGATACTTTTATCTTCTTCAAAACTGATAATGGATTTAAAAAAGGGCTTTTAAATATTTAAGAGTAAGATAAACCCATTACTTGAACAAAATTTAATCGGATTTTTCAAAAATAATCAAGAAAATTTTATTCAATAAGCTTATTTAAAGTTCTGTCATTTTTAATGTATCAATGGACAGAGAATATAAATTTCATACTTTCTATTTTAGTGCTAGGCTTTATTTAATATTATTTAATTGTACTTAAATTTTTAGCAGTATTTTATTATTTAAAAAACTTATTAATTGAATTTTATTACTTTGTATACCAATATGAATTCAAGTTATCAAGTAATATATATATATATATATATATATATATATATATATATATATATATATATATATATATATATATATATATATATATATATATATATATATATATATATATATATATATATATATATTGTATGTATGTATGTATGTATGTATATATATACATACTTACATATAGGACATTAAATTGTACAGTTATTCTAATATAATAAACTAATAATACTGATTTGTGTTATACTTTTATACGACATATGATAATAACGCTTTTTAAGAAAGTGTTGAAAACATTTTTCTCTGATATAAATTTGTCATTTTTTTTAAAATTAGGGAAAACGAGCCTTTCAGTATATGCTTTTAATTAGCGCTCCTGACTTCTGAGCTGTGGGTTCCGGGTTCAAATCCCGGTTCAGGCATGATTATTACTTTCTTTTTCTGTTCTCTCTGTGTTTTTCTGTGATTTTTTCTGTGATGGTGTATGAATGTAGCCTACCCAATAAGCGGGTTTGTGGTGGTATGGCGCAGGCAACGCTACTTGCCTCCGTGACTTGCTTCCGCTGGGTAACGACACATGAGTAGCAGTTTCTTGTTGTTTGGCATAGTTTTTTTGTTTTTCATTTGTTGTGGCATAGGATTCGTCACCCAAGTGCCCACCGTTGGAAAAAAAATACATGCTTTTAATGCATTCTGTGATGAAGAACTACAGAAGTAAGCAAGCTTTTGTAAAGGTTCATATGTAACTCTTTACTGACGACATGCATATTTAGAAGCTAGAACATATAGATCTAGTTTTTTTTCCAATTAACTAAAGTTAATCATATGGAATCAGGATTGTATATGCATTAACACAGTGTAATCTTTAGCATAACAGCTGCCTTTTTACTGCATCTTAATTTTAGCTAGAATTTATTTAGGAAAACTTTTAGCACCTCCAAAATATGTACATACATGTTGCCTTTTCAGTTATTTTCATCAAAAAAGAATATGTCGCCAAATACTGTAAATTTTCCTCATTTTTATTGTCATTTAAGGAATATTTCAATTAACTTTTATCTTCAATGAAAGAAATACATGTATTTTTTATTTAAATTATTAATTTTATCATATTTTATATTAAAATATAATAAGAATAATTATTAATAAGAAATATAAGAAATGAACTCTTAAATACATTAAAAATATAAAGCATGTGAAAGCGGTTACTTAACTGAAATTTCAAATGCTAAATCTCAACATTTGTAGACATATTTTTTGAAAGATGGTCGATTGGATAATACATTTGTATTAAATAATCTTACCTTGCAAAATGGGTTAAATTCAAATATAGTAAGGGAAACTTTTCGAATATATTCAACTATAAAGTCCAGTTATACCGGAAAACAAAGATGCACTATAATACCCGCGTTTTTAGAGTTATAGTATTAAATCCAGGAACATTTGCTCCAAAGAACGAAATGTTTTCACAAGGTCATAGTAAGATACATCATTGTGTCTGTTGTTATTTAAAATTTTTATTGACTCGTTATTGTTGTTTAAATGTTCAACTTGATTATTACATTTTAAATAATGACATCTTCACATGATTATTAAAATAAATTGAAAATAGTGACATGATTATTCAAATATATAAACGTGATTATTCACATGATTATTCAAGTATATAAACGTAAAATATTTCGAACACAAAATCTGCATCAAGAAATAGGAGACTACACAAGAATTTTCACTATAGAAACAATTCAAAAGAAACAAAGCATTAAACATTCAACTATTACCTTGAATATTTTTTTGAAAATTGTACACCCTCTCAGAGAAATTATTAGATTTTAAAATATTCAAGAGGAATATGTCTAGTTAACTTTTATATTTCTGTCACAATAGTGAGGTTGTTCGTTTTTAAAATTATGATCGCCTTTTGTGATCGATGCGAGAATCAGGAACATGAATTGTTAACATTCATTTTCAAACATGCCCATATTTTGTAAATTACTGTATTATAGGAGGAATACATTTTGTCACCATTTACATTTCTGTCGCAAGAATTATGGCTTTTAAAATTATGGTCATGTTTTGCGATATTGAGGAAAAGGATATACTTGAAAAAAGTCAACAGGAATGTTTTGTCATTATTTACACTTCTGTCACAGGAAAATCGGTTTTTAAAATTATGATCACATGTTTTACAATATCGAGGTGAGGAATATACTTGAAAAAAGTCAACAGGAATGTTTTGTCATTATTTACACTTCTGTCACAGGAAAATCGGTTTTTAAAATTATGATCACATGTTTTACAATATCGAGGTGAGGAATATACTTGAAAAAAGTCAACAGGAATGTTTTGTCATTATTTACACTTCTGTCACAGGAAAATCGGTTTTTAAAATTATGATCACATGTTTTACAATATCGAGGTGAGGAATATACTTGAAAAAAGTCAACAGGAATGTTTTGTCATTATTTACACTTCTGTCACAGGAAAATCGGTTTTTAAAATTATGATCACATGTTTTACAATATCGAGGTGAGGAATATACTTGAAAAAAGTCAACAGGAATGTTTTGTCATTATTTACACTTCTGTCACAGGAAAATCGGTTTTTAAAATTATGATCACATGTTTTACAATATCGAGGTGAGGAATATACTTGAAAAAAGTCAACAGGAATGTTTTGTCACTATTTACATTTCTGTCACAAAAATGATTGCTTACTTTTAAAATTATGATCATGTTTTGCAATATCGAGGTGAGGAATATACTTGAAAAAAGTCAACAGGAATGTTTTGTCACTATTTACATTTCTGTCACAAAAATGATTGCTCACTTTTAAAATTATGATCATGTTTTGCAATATCGAGGTGAGGAATATACTTGAAAGAAGTCAACAAGAATATTTTGTCACTATTTTCATTTCTGTCACAAAAATGATTGCTCACTTTTAAAATTATGATCATGTTTTGCAATACCGAGGTGAGGAATATATTTGAAAGAAGTCAACAAGAATATTTTGTCACAATTTACATTTCTGTCACAAAAATGATTGCTCAGTTTTAAAATTATGATCATGTTTTGCAATATCGAGGTGAGGAATATACTTGAAAGAAGTCAACAAGAATATTTTGTCACTATTTACATTTCTGTCACAAAAATGATTGCTCACTTTTAAAATTATGATCATGTTTTGCAATATCGAGGTGAGGAATATACTTGAAAGAAGTCAACAAGAATATTTTGTCACTATTTACATTTCTGTCACAAAAATGATTGTTCAGTTTTAAAATTATGATCATGTTTTGCAATACCGAGGTGAGGAATATACTTGAAAGAAGTAACAGGAATGTTTTGTCACTACTTAGATTTCTGTCACAAGAATGTTGGTTTTTAGCTGAGGAATATATTTGAAAGAAAATAACAGGAATGTTTGGTCACTACTTACATTTCTGTCACAAGAATGTTGGTTTTTATGTCAGAAATATATTTGAAGAAGGTCTATAGGAATATTTTATCTCCATTTACATTTCTGTCACAAAAATGATTGGTGAGTTTTAAAATAATGATCACTTTTTACAATATCTAAGGGATAATCATACTCTTGAATTGTTAACTTTGATAAGAATATAAGTTTCTATATTATTGGAGACTTATTACATATTAAAGTAGTCAATAGGAGTTTCTCTCGCCAACATTTGTATTTATGCAACAAGAATTATTGTTGATTTTTGGAATTAGTCACATTTTTTGCACATGGTATTATACTATGAATTATTAACATGAATTAAATGCACTAAACATTCAACTATTATCTTGTTTAACATTTTGCAAATTTCCAAATAAATGGAGAAATATTAGTTTTTAGAGTAATCACAACATGAATATATCTTGTCACCATTTGTATTCCTGTCACAAAATTTTTTGTTAGTATATTTCTTTTGTTCACTTCTTGCACACGAGGGCTAATTCGACTAAATCTACACGTATAAAAATCCTAAAACCATTACAAAAAAAGCTTCAGAAGTAATGTTCCTAGGCGGGAATCATATTTAGGAATTATTCAACTGAAGACAAGAATTCATTCATCAATCCGCTGAAGAAGACCGATATTTTTTCAATTGGATATTTACATCTTCGATATTTAGCAAAAATAATGTACTACATAAACGTAGAAGGCCACAATTAGGAAAAAAAAAATCATTTCTAACCAGCTATATTTTATTTAAAATCAAAGCGTCATTCAATTTTACATAATTTTGTAAACATATTGCAAAATAAAAATTAATAAAGCAACAGCATTAACAATAAACAAAAAAAATCTGCAAAAGTTTATGTAACAAAATGGTTTACTTGATATTTCGAGCTTAAATTAAAAACTTAAACTCATTTCACAGAAAATTAAAAACATTTTATCCAAGGAAGCGAAAGAAATATTTTTTTTAAAAATTCGGAAAAAATAATATATCCAGTTTTTCCGAGTTTTAAGGAAAATAAAAAGAACACAGGGCTGAAAAGTGGGATAAAATTATAACTTTCCAGGGAATATTTAAATAAATTTCTGCGGAAATTAAGTACCTCGAGCTTTTCCATTTGGCTAAGAGACGCAGTCGATTTCCAAATATTCCCAGTTAAAAAAAAAGAGGGCGAAAGTTAATTATACAAGTCAGGCAACCGAAACTAACGATAGCGGTTCAACCAGAAGAGTAAAGAGCTTTTAGCGCCCTCTATAAATCAAACAAAGTTTAATCTGAACTCTTTACATTGCGCAGTGTTTTGTCTTCAGTAAAGAGGAGAAAGGAGTGGTAGAAGTCACTGCAAAGTAAATTTTATGGTCTCTTCCATTTGTATCGAAATTCAAAGAAATATATTCTACTTAAATAGGAAATAACAAACAATACTGATTTTTATTTTATTTTTATTTTTTTGCCGTGAAATTCGGTGGGAATAAATTAAAATTAACTGAACCAAAAAGAAAATGAAAAGAAATAAATAAAGTTTAAATTATTTACAAAGAAAGTTTTTCCTTTTTTTTTTTAAAGCAAACTTGCAAATATTAGCTTTACTTAAAGGGGTTTGGGAGATTTTTTTCTCATTAATATCAATCTCTTTTATTACTTTAAAGTAACAAATTTCTTATTCTGCATTCAATAAAGCAAAAACTAGTTTTCTCTGATGAGTAAAATCGAAGCTATAATTCTATAAGAGTTTTGATCTCATCTGAAATATGCTGCATAAGTTTTAAAATATTTATTATGTAAAATTTCAAAATTCTCAATTTATTTTTAAAAATGAGCTGCTAAAACGATTTTATTGTTTGAAATCAGATAATAGCTTAAGTACATTTATCCTGACAACACCTAAGCAATTATGGTTGTTTAATTAATTATAATTCAGAGTTAAATTGGGTTATTGCAATATATGTCCGACTTTTTATTTCTGCATAAAAGTCACTTAACGCAGATATGCTTTGTAATTTTGAGCCACGATCAAAGACACGGTTGACTCTAGAGCTGGCACATTCCCTTCACTTCTATGCTAACACAGACACATAGTTGGAAGTCTTAATGTGCATAGGATTCCTCAATTATACATCTTTCCGTTAAATCTGTTATAGAACTTGCTAGAGCTGCAGTGGTTCATTAGCTTCACGTCGCTTTCCAGCAAAGTGAAGCAGCATTTGCCGCGGACAAGCGATCACATTCTCCTCTATGGGTTGCTGGAGATCCATGGGTTGGGGACGAGTCTACGTTCATATGTGGTCTCCAGAGTCCATCTGCTAGTATGGCATGAATGTAGAGATGAATGTGCCATCTCAGGGGCGATCTAGTCACCTGATCGTGGTTAAATATTAAGAAGCTGTTGGTGATGGGCAAGTATTCCAAACATGTTAACCTTAAGGCATAGTTCGTGGCTCACTTATCTATCTACATTTTATCTACTCTTTATTCTATCTACTCTTTATCTATCTACATTTGGTCCCAATAGCGGAAACGGTGGCCTTGTTGGTTAGGGCGTCATTCTCGTACATGATCGCAGTGACCTCCACGTGGAATGATACCTCAGGGGATGGCAGGCCATGTATGGGGATCTGCTGCTTGGTACCTGCGTCTAAATTACGAAAAATGTATGCCATATTTGGGATCAAGATGCCATGCCCACCGTATAAAGTTTCCACCACTTTCGTGCTGCAATGAGTAGCGGGGGATTGGTTTGTTTATTTGGTTTGTTTGCTTGTTTATTTGGTTTCTTTGTCGCTCAACGGTCATTTTTTGCACACGAGGGCTAATTAGACCGGGACCTACGGGTTAAAGTGGATTCCGAACCACTACAAACATCCATGCCCAAGGTGGGATTCGAACCCAAGAACTGTTGAACCGAAGGTAAGAGCGCTAACCATTTGGCTGCCAGCTCGGCAGCGGGGGATTGGAAAGAATATTTAAGTAGCAGCCTTTACTTCAAACAGAAGTAACAAGGAGTTGATTTGGTTCGTTTGTCTGCAATGGTCATTAGTTTTGTTCACAGTAGAAATGGACTTACTCTATTAAAATATGATCCTGAAACACTCCATACTGATATATTACGATGTATATATGAATGTATTATATATTTTAATAAAATCTAGCATTTATGCTATATAATTGCAAATAATAAAGCATTAAAATATAAATATATATAAATGAGTATTTATATTATTAAACTACATTATATATATTTCACAGAATTGACATATTGATATAAATTAAAATATATTGCATATCGCACATATATATATTCGTAAATTATGATTCGCTTCTATGGGAATAAATGTATATTACCTATACTAATACTAACTCTCAGAGACACATAAATTTAAACTGTTCCTATACCGTGTCTATCATATGTATATATATATATATATATATATATATATATATATATATATATATATATATATATATATATATATATATATATATATATATATATATATATATATATATATATATATATATATATATATATATATATATATATATATATATATATATATATATATATAGATAAGAAAATTTACAGCAAGAATTAGTGGACTACACAAACATGTTGTCTTTATGATAGTTGGTATGTTCAAATGTGGTAATGAAGATTGCAAAATTCTCTATATATTTTTCGTAAATTTAATTTTGTTAAATAATAATTGCTTACACTTTTCCCATATTTGATGTACTTATAATTCTACAAAGTAAAGGGAACTTTTTTTCTAAATGAAAAATGTGCTAAAAAACATCAGTTGATAAGAGTGATTTAATCCAGTTGATGGATCCATTATTTGATGGATATTGTGAGCACTTTGCAGCAAGAAAAAGAAAGTTTTGATATCGTTAGTGGTTTCAACTCTTTATTATTTGCTTCATCAGTTGAGTTGCTGAAGTAAATTTCCAGTAAAACTTTGAGAAACTTTGTTGTCGAAAAAATGTTTCACGAGTTTTCCACAAATTGTTCTAGAAGATCTTTACCGTAATATTTTAGTATATATCATCACGGGGCATTTTATTTCAATAATATTCTAATTCTTTATGTTAAAATAAGATAATAAAAATAATTAAATTGGATGAGAGGGGACAAAAATCTGAAGAGTTTTCAGTATTTTTTACAGTATATATTTAATACAAGAATTAGGGATTCTCATACTGGATAAAAACAATGAAATTTACAAAAACGAAAAAAATATTTTCTTGAATACGAAATTTTTGATTTTATGTAGCATGTTCATAACGTAAATATAAAATGTTCTTACTCTAAACAATAGCCGAGCTGGCAGCCGAAAGGTTAGCGTTCTTGCCTTCGGTTCAACAGTTCGTGAGTTTGAATCCCACCTTAGGCATAGATGTTTGTAGTGATTCGGAATCCATTTAAGCCGTAGGTCCCGGTCTAATTAGCCATCGTGTGCAAATATTGACCGTTGAGCGATAAACCAACCAACCAACTACTTTAAAAAATAACAAAACGTTCAAATGAAATATGCTGGTGATTATCAATATAATGGAAATATTTTAGATTTAGAAAGTGTCATTTAAACAGAGTGTGGTGTACAATCACTTTTGGCGTGTAATACAGATTAAAATTTCCACGAAATCGATTGATAAAAGTGTTGAATAGCATTATCACTTAAGGGATCCGTGGTAGCCTAGCAGTCAGGGAATTCCATCGAGAATGGCTTGGTTCGATTCCTAGCCGCCAAAGACATACCGAGTACATGCAATATATGTGTACGTAGAATCAATTGTTCTGCGGTCAGTTTTTGAGGAGTTACCATGGGTGTTATCATCTGGAGAAAATTTCCTTCTCTTTCAGATCAAAGTCAAATTTGAGGGAGTGGATCCTCTGGTGGTGCCATCTATCGAAGGAGTCTTAGAGCCAAAGACGTACTTTCACGTTCGAAGCATAGTGGTTCTAAATCGAAAGACGCAAATTTCTGACTTAATTTTGCATAGCCGTCGGCTAGTGGGTTTGGCTTGTCCAAGTGCCATAAATAAAAACAACCATTTAAGGAAATTTACCATTCTTCATGGAAATATTGCAAAAGTTCTGGGAAAGATGTAGGTAGAGGAATCGATTCCGTATTGTACGCTCTAAAATAGAGCATAATGGTTCAATTTTATTGAGGTCTGTTGACTGTGAAGACCAAAATAAACGTTTAAATCCATATTCATGCTCAGTGATTGAACATTACGATTGGGAAAGTCCCACTGCATGAATAATTGAATTATCATCCTGGAAAATTTCATCTCCTGCCGGACACAATGTTTGCATCATAGGATGGACCTGCGGTGGCCATGCCATACACCACCCCAACTCCCGACCTGGCGTGCCAACCTGGCGGCACGGAAAAACTAACTTTATGCACTTAGTAAATTACTCAACCTTGCTTGGAAACTGTAACTGTATTGTAACCAACCGATTATATAATCTTGTAACGTGTACCGGTATTCTTGTAGCACGCATTTCACCTGTAAATAAAAGTTTGTTCACTTTTATGGAGTAGTATTCTATTCAAAAATTTCGTCGGTGGTGTAAAATATCCGACGTTAAAGCGGAAATCACACTGAACAATATTTAGTCGCGTGTCCTGTGTAATACCAGAAACTATAAACTGTGCCCCTATATGTGCAAATCATAGCGCGGGATGTTTATCCCAGAAGGGGGGTAATTTTAAGCTTACTCTAGCTACATCAGCCTCAGCCCCGTCGTATGGCATGGCCACCGCAGGCCTAGTTATCTAAATTTTCTCTGTACTTTTCTCCAAAGATCATTCCTTTCAGGGTTACGATTGGCTTCCTATATCATGTTAGATCCACTCCCATGCTTGGCAGCTGGAAGGAGACACTTATGCAGGTGTATTCCTACCCTGCACCCATTCTCTTTTAAGGAACATTGTGAAACGATTGTTCAATCCATATTACTTTCGTCCTATTATACAGAAGTCTTTTAGACCAGATCTAAAAGTAGGAATGTTTCGGTCGCACTTGCTTCTACAATTTAGCCTCTTTGGAAATCTTAGAATTCCAATAGTTTGCTGTTTTTTCAAACACTCCAATATTTACAGAAATTCAATAAAGTTACAACATACTATCAGAATATATGCATTTGTATTTATAAAAAAACTAGAAACTATTATTACATTTCAATGTTAACGAAGAGAATTACAATTTTTTAGCTTTATTCACAGGTGTTTCCATTATTTTAATAAATATTTATAAATCAGATTTATACAGAGAAGTTTATATGTAAGGATCGGAATCGTTCGAATGATGTTTTAATTTATTTATTTATTTATTTATTTCAAAGAGAAAGTCAAGATACATACATACACCGGTGCAAACGAGCCCCTTAGACTTTTAGGGTAATGGATTCGGAATACTCACCCATCATTAAGTGTCTCGTCGTTTTGAACAGAGTCAGATGACGAGCTCACATTTAGGCTGCCACACTCCTCTCCACAAACATGCCACACCAGCGGAAGGACTTTGGATGTTAAATATTAAAGTGGACACATCCCCAACCGACAGAGCTTTAGAAACCCAGTGAGAGACAACATGATCAGCCTTCCAATCACTGCCCGCGACATATGATGTTATTTTTTACTGATCTTAACGGCAAGCGGCGTGAAGCTACTGAGCCACTGGAACTCAAGGCAAGATACAGGAGTGTTAGATGACATTGCTGTATCTTGCCTCGAGTTAGTTAATCTAGTACCTCGACTTAGTTAAGTTAGTAGTTAAGCTACATGTTACTTCAGTACGAATACATAAAATTTGCACCACAAACTTCTGGGAAATGAATGGATACAACAAAACAAAAAAAGACAGAAGTCAATGCTGTCCTAACGCTGAATTAAATTTACATTGTGAATTTATCACACAACATATGAACAATCAATTTTTTTTATTATCATCTATGATTGCCCATAACATAACATTAATTTACAGGAACATTTTGTAATAGAAACACCACCATTACTTTCTCAACATGGCCGTTCTAAATCACTTTCGTATCCAGTTGAACACCCCGCTACCCTTTTTCATAAAAAATAAATTAATTAATTAAAAAAAAAACTCGTGTTGTTGTCTCCGCAGCGCCATCTCGAGTCGTCGAAATCATTACAGACTTATTTCCCTCCCCACTTGGAGGAAACTTTTCATGAAATGAAAAGCTTTGCGTTTTCGATTCAAGTCAGGAAAAAACCAAATAGTTCATAAATGTTGAGAAAAGCTTAGAAATACACATATATATTTATATACGTACCAGTTTTATCTAAGTAGTACCTTACGCTAAGAAATGCACTCATCGCATCCCTAATTAAGGAACACTTTAAAAGCACATAAATAAAATGAATAAAAAGAATATTTACAAATTTTATTAAGACATATGAAAATATATACCAAAATGTACCCTTCAATTATATATTTAAGTTTAATTTTTCAAATTTTTAAGGGATACGACTGAAACTATCAGCATTCTGACGTTGTTTTCCTTTACGATGAACTATTTCGTAGTTAAAGAACCGTAAAATTAAGGCCCATCGTATAAGTCTAGGATTACTTCCGGTATTCTTTTCCAACCACAATAGAGGATTATGATCTGTTTTTGTTATAAAACTTTAGTGACCATTCAAGTAATATTTTAATTTTTGCGCAGCAAAAACTATAGCGGCACATTCTTTCTCGATAGTGCTGTATTTTTGTTCCGTAGAAGAAAATTTCTTTTTTAGATACATAATAGGATGTTCTTCGTTTCCAATCACTTGCGACATCACAACTCCAATTTCAATATTTGAAGCGTCACACTGAATAATAAATTGTTGTGTAAAATCAGGGCTGTACAAAACGGGTTTATTAGAAAGTTTTCCTTTCAATTCATCGAAGACACTTTCGCAAGAGCTATTCCAATCGATAGTTGATTTTCTATTCTTGCCCTTTAACAGGTTGATTAGAGGAGCTGCTATGACAGAAAAGTTAAAAATGCATCTTCGATAATAACCAGCTAACCCTAAAAAGGCACAGACTTGAGTTTTATTTACAGGAATAGGAAAATATTTGATAGCTTGAACTCCAAATGTCCAAGGTATTTCACGCAAGTTTGGGCAAAGTGGCACTTCCATGGTTTTATGTGCAACTTCGCCACATTTAGCTTAATGAAAATGTTCTCTAGATGTTTTATATGATCATCCCAGTGTTGGAAAAATATAGCCACATCATCCAAATAAGGGATTGCATATTCTTCACATCCTTTTAATATACTAGCCATAAGTCGACTGAAATCATATGGGGCATTTTTCAATCCAAATGGAAGGCGCAAAGGCCTGTATGTTCCAAAACTAGTCACGAACGCTGCATATCTTTGTGCATTTTTACTCAAAGGTATCTGCCAGTAACCTCTGGTTAAATCCAGAATTGTAATGTATTTTGCAACAGATACTTTTTCTATCAACTCTTCTATATAAGGCAGTGGAAAAACTTTGTTCTGATCACTTTGTTTAATCGTCGATAATCGATGCAAGGTCTTCCTTCCTTTCCAGGAGCTTCTACCAAGATAAGAGGAGATGTAAAATCAAATTCTCCTGGCTCTATCACTTTTAGCTTCAGAATTTTTTTCTATTTCGGCTTTCAAAATTTCAGACTGTCTCTGGGAAAGTCCATAAGGTTTGGCACAGATAGGTCTGACAGAATCTAGTTCAATGCCATATTCAGTCAGATCGGTACAACCAGGCTCATTTGAAAAAATGTTAGAGTATTTTGTAATCAGTTCACAAAGTTCACCAATTTGAATTTCAGATAATTGCGTATTTGATTGTATTGACTGCCACACTTCCTTTAAGTCAGAATCTGGGGATTCTAATTCAAGCTTAGGAATTTCATCGTCCTCTTTGTTATTGTTTTCCTCCAAAGACATCAAATTAACAGTTTCTTCTCTCTGAAAATACGGCTTTAGCATATTCACATGGTAAACTTGGCTTTTGTCACTGTTCGGAAAATGAACAACGTAATTTGTCTCTGAAAGTTGTTAACGATTTCCCCTGGACCAACCCAATTTACGGAGAGTTTATTTGATTTTGATGGGGCCACAACAAGAACTAGATTGCCAATTTTAAATTGTCGCTTTTCAGCGTTTCTATCATACCACAATTTCTGTTTTTCTTTTGCTGTTTGCATATTTTCTACAGCAAGGTCCTGAAAATGCTTCATACGATTTAAAAGTTCAAAAACATGAAACAGCATTATTTTTTTCTTCAGTTTGCTCTGTTAAGTTTTCATATAATAGCATCATTGGTGTCCTCAAGTTCCGACCATGATCAATCTCAGCTGGACTGTAACCAGTACTATCGTGCGTCACTGTTCTCAACGCAAAGAGTGCATGTGGTAAAACTTTCTCCTAGTCTTCTCCAGATTCTAGACAAAGTATTTGGAGCGTTCGCTTAAAAGTTCGATGCATTCTTTCCACCGGATTGCTTTGAGGATGTCCGACAGAACTTCTCACAACCCGCACTCCAAACTTGTCCAAATATTCTGACATAAGTACACTCACAAAAGACGTCCCTTGGTCAGTTTGTAGTTCTCTAGGGAAACCAAGACGACTGAAAATCTGTAGTAGTGCATCCACAATAGTAGTAGAACATAAATTCAGAGTGGGAATAGCATCTGGATATTTTGATATGACATGCATATCACAGTTATTATATATTTGTTCCCTAAACTGTGTTGACAGGCAATGGTCCACAAGCATTGACGTTTTGCTTAGTAAATATTTCAGAAATAACAGAAATGATTTTCAGTGGTGCCTTTTTCTTGTCTCGAGGCTTTCTAATTCGTTGACAGTGGTCACAAGATCGGACAATTTGGCCAATAGAAAGTCTTAAAAAGAGCATCTTTAGTTTTACCTACGCCTAAATGGGCAACGATATCTTCGTGACAAAACGTTTTTAGTTGCTCACGAAATTTTTCTGGAATAACCAGCAATTTTCTTTCTGTTCCATTTTTATCTTTTTTCTTATAGAAAAGCATATTATTTTCTAAGAAATACTTGTTTGATTTTAAAGTAGGCTTTTGTGCTTCTGCAATAAGTGGTTTTAATTCTTCACTGTTTTGTTGCTCTTTGATGAAATCTTTTGTTGAAATTTTTATGAGATCTTTCACACACTTTTTTATGAGATGGTTTCTTCGTCGTTATCTTCAGACATACTTTTGTTTAAATATTCTTCCGTTCGATCGCTGGATTGGTGTTTTTCCTTTTCTTTCTGCTCAGAAAGTTTCTTTAGGGCTCTTGTTTGTATAGCATTCATCATTTGCACTTGAATATCTTTTTTGGTTTTGCAATCTTCAAATAACATGGCTGTTTTATTTCCCAGCAAATATCTACCTTGTTCTAATGAATCTCTGATAACAGCAGCTTTAGTCATTATGTGTCCCATTTCACATTCAAGTTCAACTTCTACAAGAGGTAAGCAAGTCAATGTCTCTTCCAATGGCGTTCTCAAGCAGACCTTTTCATTCATATACATGTGTGGTTTCACGTATTTGTTGCAGATCAGATCCAAAGTAGCACCAGTAACTCGCAAAATCTTTATTTCTACTCCGTTTACTTTACCTACACTGGTATATCGAGCCATCAATTCATCAATAGTTTTATCAGCCACAACATGGGAAATAGACTCTGTAGTTTTCTTTAGCTTATCGCACTGTGGGCGAAGATGATTGCTTGAGCCACATTCATAGCAACGCAGAGTTTTTCTTTTATGAAAATTCTTTTTTTTCTGTTTACCTTGAGATGTTTCAGATTTTATTTGGAATTTATGTTTGCAATCTTTCACATTTTCTTTAGGCTTGTGATTCCAATTTTGGCTTCGAAAGTTGGGAAAATTTCTTCTGGGTACTTCTTTCTTTTTAAAACTTTCTCTTATACTTTCATAATCATCCAACTTTTCAGCTAATTCATAGGGACTTGTGAATTTTAGACAATCTTCGAAGAAATGATCTCTCACTTCTGCAGGCACTCGAAACTTTAATTGCTCCGTAACCATCAGATCTTTGAGTTGCTGAAAGGTCTCAATCTTTAATTCAGAAATCCATTCAGTAAAATAACTAAGGAGTTCTTGGGCATAGTTTCTCCAAGATTTGTCCGAAGACTTGTGATGACGGTAGAAACATTGCTTCAATTTTTCACTATTCAACTTATATCTTTTCAAGATCAGACTTTTGACAAAATCATAATTGCTAGCATCACTAGGCTGTTCTCTAGCTAACATATTAGATAATTCAATTGGTAAAACTGCTAACAGGTATGCAACCCAATCTTTCTTCGGCACCTGAGCCATTTCAGCTCGTCTTTCGAAATTTATTAAATATAGACTCATTTCGTCATGGTTTTCATCATACTTTGGGATAACGTGTGTTAGCGGAATTTTAGGACTAAACTCTACTCTGACTAGTTTCTGACTAGTTCAGTTTTCTGACTAGATTCTCTTTGTGACAGTTCTAACCTTTTCATTTCTAATTCGTGTTGTCGAGCTTCGCGAGCCATTCGTTCTTCTCTCTCTTTTTCTTCTAGTTTGTTTTTTTCTTCTTCTATTCGTTTCCTATCTTCAATAATTCTATCCAAGATAAGTTTTACTTCTTCCTCATTGTAAATATCACTACTTAAAATTAAAGTTTTAATTTCCGGAATTTTATTTGAGGCATTTGCTTCCAGTCCTAGTTCTTCACATATCTGCAACAATTCAATTTTCCTAGCTTTAGATAAAAAAGGCCATTTTTAAAGTTAGGACAACAAAATCCGAACGCTTTACTAAAGTATTAAGGAGAATAGAGCTTACAAATATATAGGACTAGCTAACTGATTATTTAGAAAAAAACCAATCTTTGCAGAACTTTAGATATCTATATTAATAATAAACCATACTTTATAAAACAATTTGTCGAATTTTCAAATAAAAATTCTTATTCTAATTATTGTCTACCAAAATATAATCTAGTATCAGATTGTTCTTAAGAATTTAAAACACATTATCAAGCAAGTTTAATAAAATAATGTATCACAATTTTTACCAAAATAGAAAACTACTTGTCACAAAAGCAATAAAAGTTATTTTTTAATATATATTTTTAACCATAACACACTTTTGATTTACTATCGCTGGTAAATTAAAACACTATTTCTAAATTCAATATATTATATCACCACAAAAATAAATTCTTATTATGAAACTCACACACACACACAATACATAGAAAAACCTTTTTTTATGTAAAATATTGTGAATTCAATGTCACCAATAAAAATAAATCAAAACATGTACTCAGTTTTTTCTTCTGAATCGACACAACACTTTTTTTTATAATCAACACAATTACACAGTACATTCCTAAATCAAATCAAAATACACACGGACTGCAGGAAAGAAATGCTATCAATCATTCATAATTGAAATAAAATATATTCATATTTCTAATCATATACAATAGATTTCTCATTTAAATCATAACAAAACTTTGTTCTAAATTAATCAAAAGTTCTATAAAAAATTAATTATGCACTTATGCTGTGTCATGGAATATTAACACAGAATTATTAAGTATTTAAATATACTAACAAATCTTGATATTTATCTAATTTCTTTTTTTTAAACAAATTGGATCCGAGCATAAAATATTCACAATATTTTATAATTAAAACTTTCCAGAAAAGAGAAACACACACACACACACACACACACACACACACACACACACACACACACACACACACACACACACACACACACACATATATATATATATATATATATATATATATATATATATATATATATATATATATATATATATATATATATATATATATATATATATATATTTATCCTTATCATTATTTTCTTCCAAACACCAATAATTATTCAACACAATTTCGATTTCTTAAAGGTTATATAATAAACCAACGATCAATTATAACAAAGGAATTAAATATATACGTTTACAGAAGAACTTAATATTCTTATTTTTTTAAGTAGGGATAAGTGAGTGCCATAAAAATAGTATTCCTAACCCAAAATTTAATACAAAATATGAATTGTGATTATATTTCCGTATTTTATTTTCCCAAATTTTAATACAAAAACTGAGATTAAATTAAAATACCAAGGCACTACCAATAGGAAAGGTACTCAACTTTATTTCTCATCTGTTTTATTGGTAATCCTACAAGATTCCTGTTAGTATACACAAGGCACTGGATTTTTCGTGATCCGAAAAGCAGCCCCCAATCTTCACGTCTGTTCTGACGCTCAATTAAATTTACACCGAGAATTTATCACACAACATATTAGCAATCAATTTTTTATTATCATCTATGATTGCTCATAAGATAACATTAATTTACAGGAACATTTTATAATAGGAACATCACCATTACATTCTCAACATGGCCGTTCTAAATCACTTTCGAACCCAGCTCGCTATTCTTTTTCTTAAAAAAAATCTCGTGTTGCTGTCTCTGCAGCGCCATCTTGAGTCGTCGAAATCATTACAGTGCCTTAGTTTCTAGTACTCCATATCGAGAGATCTTGGAGTCTCTAGAATCCAATATCGGGAGATCTTGGAGTCGTTAGTACTCCAATTTCGGGAAATCTTGAAGTCTTTGGTACTTTAATATCGGGAGATCTTGGAGTCGTCACCAAGCAGTGCCCTGCAGCGACGAAGTTGGACTCTTTTCATATTTTCTTTAAGATCGCAGAGTGAGCAAAAAGGTTGGACAAAAATTCCAATGCTTTGAAGATGCTCGCCTAGGCAATCATGGCCAGTGAGCAGATTAAATGAGGCCAGTGCGTCACGTCATGGATAATCTGGAAAGCAAGAAAAGTCATCAATTTTCCATTTCTGCGACTGAATTTCATCGAATATTTTCAACTGATGGCCTTATCTAAGAGATGGTTTTGTGCTAAATTTTATGGTGTGCTATGATATACTTGAGTATTTTGGATGTAGAAGAGTTGCTTCTTTTGGAGTGAGAGAGTCTGTCGGTTTTTTTCAAAGACACTACTGTGACTAGTAAACTATTGTATGAAATTTTTTCTTATTTATTCAAATGATGTGAATGTCTTTAAAACGGCCTTCATTCTGGACAAGTGAGTGTACTTTTAAGGTTTCTAAAATCAATCTCCGATGTTCAAGAATAGTTGGAATCGAACTTGGGAATTTTTGCACCGAAGAGCTCTTTTTTACCATTTTGCCACTGCGAACCCTTTGATATTTTTGGTAGAAGAGGCTTATGAAAGGCATAATTCTCATTTCTGAAAGTTAGTGATTCAATCAAAAGATTAGTCATATTCTTTAATAACAACTGATATGCAAATATTTGTCTGTGGTTGCATTGTCTTCCAGGTGAAGTGATATTTTTGGGTTAAGAGGTCTCCGTCTCTTCTTCTAAATTGCGAAGATTCAGTCACTTTCGGAGCTACAAAGAATTATTAAAAAAGAGGATGAAAATCATCAGTTTATATTCGGGTTACAATGACCTAACCATTGAGTGCCAAAGTTTTATGATGCCCCATATAATACCCTCAATTCTACTCGTTATAATATTCTAATAGCAGTGCATTAGAGGAAAAAATATGATTTTAGCAAGATTTTATTTGGGTTCCAATAACTTAGTTTTAAAGATAATGTTCTAGAATGTTAAGGTCCTAAGTTCAATCATGGTTCCTCCTAATAAAGGGAGAGCAGTTCTTTCAGAAAGATCTTCTTTTGTCACATTTGTTCTTTCTGTGAGTTGTTATATATATGATTAGTAGAGACCGAATTTCATAAAACACAAATTTGTAATACAATGGTCATTTTTTACATACGAGGACTAATTACAACGGTACCTACAATTTGAAATGGATTCCAAACCACAACGAATATCAAAATTCAAGATAGGTGGCGAACCGATGAACTCTTGAACCGAAGGAATATGCGGTAATCATTCGTCTGCTAGCTGTGGAAAAACTTTCTGTAAAAGTTTATCTTTGATGTTTGAATGAAGTTAACAATGTAGTTTAAAGTGTTGACATAAAAAATTATTTATTACTGGAAAAATAACTTTATCAAGAACACCATAAAAAATTGTTTAATTATCTGCATTCTATCAAAATTAAAATGTTACGAAGTAAACGAAGCATTTTGAGCTTAATTTTAAGAATTTTTACTTATTGAAAGAGGCCGTGTTAGCCTAGTGATTAGGGCATCGGCTTCCGTATGGAAGGGCTGGTTTCGAATCCCAATACTGCCAAAGACCCACCAAGTACATGCGAAATACATGCTTTCGTAATATGTGGAATAGAATGTCCCGTGGTCGCTCGTTGAGCAGTTTCCATGGCTGTAATGGTCTAAAGAAAATTTCCTTTCCCTCCTGATCAAAGTCAACATTGAGGGAGTAGATCCTCTGGTGGTGCCATCTATCGGAGGAGTCTTAGAGCAAAGACGTGCTTTCACCTTCGTGGTGCTCTGGTTAAAGGAAAGATGTACCCTTCTGACTTAATTTTGGATAAACGGCAGCTGGCAAACTTTGGCTTACACAAGTCTCAGAAGTAACAACAAAACTTGATTAAAATATGACAAATGAGCTTGAATGAACAAAAAGTCAATCAGGTATCATTTTGTTTTTACAATGAGCAAATCATATGCTATATTAAGATTCAAACCTTAACTTATATTAGAGTTAAAGAGATTGGACAGTTTGTCAATTAAATGCAACAAATGTGTTCAAATGTGTTCTCGTTTTGTTTATCAAGCTTGCAAAAGAAAAAATATAATTATAGTAATAACTGATCACCCTACAATAATAGGAAGTGAAGCTATTGCGATGCATAATTCACAGTTATTAAGCAATTAAAAAAGGAATCGAGATTAAAAACCAAAGGTGTTACTTTTAAATTTTTGAAAAGATATGAGAAGGTAAAGTCAGGGAGAATGTTCGCCTTCAAAAGGTGAATGTAAAGATCTAATCTTAATTGATTGAACAAAATAAATTATTGTATTATATATATATATGTTTATAAATAAATCTTGCATTATATTGTAAAAGCTAATGTAACATAAAGAATGATACAATTACAATCTATTGTTTCAAATAAAAATTTAAAAGATTAAAATTGGACTATAACTCTACTTTAATTAAGCGGCTAGAGAATTCAAAAATGTTATTTGGAATGCTGATAGTATATTATCCCCGTATTTGACAGAGATAGATTAAAATTGGTGAAAGATAGTCTAAAAATTATAAAGATAGATATTCTGGCTACCTTATTGAAACACCCAATTAGTTTCATAACATTGAATTTCATGACTTTAAAATGTGCAGGCGTTTGCGTGATGAATAGAAATGACCGCACATATAATGAAAAATCTTGATCTTAAAAAACAACTTTCAAATATGGTATTTACCTAGAAAAAGTGGTCAACAATATCTCAATAGAATTCAGATGCTATTGTGCGCAAAATGTAATATTTAATTATTCGTATTTCATTATTCATATTGCCTGTATATAACCCAGGTATTAAGCCTATTAGAAGTCTATGGTCGATAGGAGAAACATTTTTTTATTACTCGGTAACCAGTGTTTCCTCCTTTCAGCGCTGCAAGGGGTGGGAGGGATGACATCTTTTTAGAAAGGGGCAGCCAGTGGTTCTGTCATCGTGACCCCGAAGGGGAGTAGGTCTTCGTAATTTAGAAGCAACGATCAAGCAGAAGACGTTCAGACATGTCCTTCTGACTCTAAAGATATCACTTCACATGGAGGACATTGCGATTGCCTCATACTTTACCTTCCCCGGCTGTCATTCAAATCAGAATCCAATCTAAGATCCATCATACTTATGACGGATCTTCTATAGGGATTTTTGATTCTATAGGGATTTGATAGGGATTTTTGATTCTATATGGATTTGATAGGGATTTTTGATTCTATAGGGATTTTGATAGGGATTTTTGATTCTATAGGGATTTTGATAGGGATTTTTGATTCTATAGGGATTTGATAGGGATTTTTGATTCTATAGGGATTTGATAGGGATTTTTGATTCTATATGGATTTGATAGGGATTTTTGATTCTATAGGGATTTTGATAGGGATTTTTGATTCTATATGGATTTGATAGGGATTTTTGATTCTATAGGGATTTTGATAGGGATTTTTGATTCTATAGGGATTTGATAGGGATTTTTGATTCTATAGGGATTTGATAGGGATTTTTGATTCTATAGGGATTTTGATAGGGATTCGGATAACAGAAGAGAAACCCAAACCAATCAGGATACAGCAGTCACACACACACACAAAAAAAATTTTAAGTGGGGATAACCCAGAAATAAAAGTAAATTAATAGAGACAAAAGTTGAATTTAATTTCAAATTGTAACAGGAAATAAAATTTAAAAATTTGTTTATTCAATAAAAGGGATTTATATAGGCATCATTAGAGTTACATATAAGCCTCATGAAATTGCATTAATTCATTCGTGATAGGGGAGGGAATATTTATGTTGAGATTAGTTGTTTATTGGCCCATCTCAATGATGGTACAAAGAAATATATAACTGTATAAAAACATTTTGAAAAATCTCAAATATTTTTAGCTCTACTGCGTCATAGTGGAGCTCCTTTTATTAAGGGGGTACATAACACAATTTAACAACTCGCTTTCATATTAACACGCAACTCGCATATCACGCAAGATTTTATTCTTGAGAATTCCAAGTATTCTTTTACGAATAAAAATGCAAACTCAATGAAACTTCCTTTCAAAAATTCTGAAATCCCCTTTATTAAAAGAAATAAAAAGGCAGAAGAAAAGATCTCTGCCAAAAACCATCAATTTTATCGGAAAACTTAAACATGCCTGACAAATTTTTGTTTTATTTTTATATAAAAAATTAGCAGGTAGCTTATAAAACATTTCACTTTATTCATTTTTATTTTATTTTCGTACGTTTAATGTATTTTTTTCTTACTTGTCGGTGATTTTTGAATAACTTTATCATTTTTTTCATTTTTTCCTTTTTATTTTCAGTCTCTTAAATAATAAATGAACATTTCAAACCAAGTATATTGAAATTTTAAAATATGTTTTTCTAGCAGTAATTAAATTGAAATTATATTTTACATTTTTGAGATGTGAGAAATTATGTCAAAATTCAAAATGCTTTTTTGATAAATTAAACACATTATCCAAATTTTAAAATTAATAATTTAAAAAGATTAACACATTTTTACAGGTAAGGAAATTATTCAAAGATTATCTATAAATATTCTATAGATAAGAAAATGTTCTAAAGAATATCTAACGATCCAATAAATAAGAATCGAAAAGTTGTTTAAAAACTGAATAGATAAGGAAAATATATGAAATATTCAGTGCTAAATTTACACTGCTGGCTCCCCAAATTGCAACACCAAAAAAGAAAAGAGATATCACAACAAAATTTATTTTGTAGACAACATGTTGACCAAGAATCAAATGATATAGACCTCTGTGAAGTGTGGTTCCTGCCCAAATCAGTCGCCAAAGTAGTCGCCATTGTTGGAGATCACCGCTGCCACACGCTTCGGCATTGACTCCAAGAGACTTTGGATGTGTTCTTGGGGTACAGCAGACCAAGCAGCTTCCGCACGTTGTTAAAGTTGATCTGGTGTGGAAACTGGGGATGAAATCTGGGTCAATCGTTGAGCAACCATGCCCCATATGTTTTCTATCGGTGAAAGATCCGGAGAGTGAAACGGATAGGAAAGCAATTCATGTAGCGATTGACGAAGAATCTTTGGACAATACGTGCCACGCGTGATTGAGCATTATCCTGTTGAAATATGGCTGTGGGCAAGCCCTGGAGGTAAGAAAGAGCAACTGGCTCCAACACCTCGGAGATGTAGCGCTGGTTGTTTAAAGTACCGGCAATGCGTACTAAGGAGTGTGAGAATTATATCCAATACCGCTCTATACCATATTACCTGTTTCAGGACCAGCGTGGCTGTGCATAACACAGCAGTTCAACTTCCTCTCTCCATGGTATCTCCAGACACAAATGCGACTATCGTGGTGTTGCAAACAGAGGCGTGACTCGTAAACACAATTTTATTTCATTCTGCCATCCACATCCTTCTTTCATAGCACCACTGGCAGCGGAGACGTCTTTGCTTCTGCCTCAAGGGTAGACGAAGCAATGGACATCTTGCGGATAGACCACTCTGCTGCAAACAACGTCGAAAGGTATGCGCAGACACAGGATGATGCGTTACAGTCTAAATGTACTGTACTATAATTCGTGATGTGACTGAGCAATCCGTCACTGCCATGCGCACAATTTGAATTCATCACGTGAAGTGGTGTGCGATCGAACTTGTCGGTCCGTCGTACCCTCTTTTATCCAACGATCACATATCCGCATTACAAATGTTTGGTTTCGTTCAACACGACAACCGATTTCTCTGAAAGGTAATCCGCATTCTCGGTAGGCCGTTATCCTTCCTCTCTCGTACTCGGATGCTTGATCAAAAAATAATCGCCGTTTTCTACAAGGCACAACTCATCGTTTTTTTAAAAAAACCACAAGAAAAACACAATTGTCTAACTTGAAATCATTGAAATCTCCAAGCCTTAAATAGCGTCACAAGCACGCGTGATGTGCGTCTGCGCTGAAATTCTAATCATTTGCATGTCTTACCTCCGCTAATGCATGATGTAAATTTCATGTTCTTTGCATGCTTCCTTCAGAGTGTTGCACTTACGGTGGCCAGCAGTTTATAATCATGCTCATAAAAAATAAAAACCAGGAATACAATGCTGAAGGAATCAATAAAGTATGTGAACTAACTGGAATTTACTGATTATTTCATAAATTTATATTTATGAGTAACAGGAATATTTGTCATATGAAATTTCAGGATAAATGCAGACAAAATGTGAACGTCTTATGATTTACATTTAAAATTTTCAGTGATACGCACTTGGGAACTAAAAAAGGGGGCAGGCGCAGGTGAAGATGAAGGAACTGTGTAGAGAAGGAGTTTAAGACCCTATGGCTAACTAATCGAATACCAATTGCAAAAAAAAAAAAAAAAAAAAAAAAAAGATCAGAGTGGAAGAAAATTCTTGCGCTCATCGGAGGTCGACGTATCAATAGAAGAAGTAACATACAGCAATGAGCTCCAGTGGCTCAGTAGCTTCACGCCGCTTCCCGTAAGCTCAGCAAAGTGATGAATCATTTGCCGCGGGCAGTGGTTGGGAGGGTGACCACGGTGTACTCTCCTTCACTGGGTGGCTTTAGCTCCGTGGGTTGGGGACGTGTCCACGTTAGTATGTGACGTCCAAAGTCCTTCCGCTGGTGTGGCGTGGATGTGGAGAGGAGGGTGCCAGCTCAGGTGTGGCCTCGTCACCTGACCGTGGTTCAAAATGACGAGGTACCTTAAAAAGAGCAAAGTCGTACTTTCACCTTCATAGTGCTCTTATCCAAACGAAAAGACGCTCTCTATTGACTTAATTCGCCCAATCAAAGGCTTCTCCAATCGTCATAAGCAAGAACAACAACAACACATACAGCAATAGAAGAAGAAATTATTATAAAACCATACTATATCCATTAGATCAGAAAGAAGTCACTTGAAGGTCGTTAAAAACTATGAAAGATAGATAAACATTTTTGATTTCTATAATTAATAAAATTGTGCTTTCAAAGAATGCGAAATTGCAGTGCGTACAAAGTTAAAAAGTAATTTATATCAATATCATCTCCGAGAATATAATTTATAAAAATGATTTGCATTTGGTAGAAAAACATTAAAAAAGCCGTTTTACCTGTATGTGATTTAATCATTTACTTGAGAATAAATCCTAATATCTAAATTTAGAGAGGATGCTTTATGAAGTCTTAGTCGTCAATTTTACAGGTGTAGCACATATCTGGTCGAATAGAGGGTGGGGGGAGGGGAAGAAATAAATTCTTTCAATAGCTGAAAAGTATTTTTTTATAATTTAGGGTAAATCCTCAGCGCAACACAGATTTATATACTACAAATAAAAAAAAATTAAATCTAAACATATAAAGTTGAAGAGAACGGGGCTAACATGAAAGTCCTGCCAATATACGTCCCATTCCTACGGTTGCTGGAGAGACTCTCTTCCTTGTTGATGACGTCATGGACAGGGGGTGCCGTAGACAGCGGGTGCTATACAGCTATAATTTAAAAATGTGAAACATTAGAGATAAAGAAAATAATTATATAAACCAAGTTTTTTTCATTCTGTTCGGTTTTAAATCAAGAGTGGCTGCAAGAAATGGAAAGATATTCCTATCAAGACGTTAGTCTCCAGTTATATTTTTGAAACTCTGATGGCCACACTAGTAGTTAATTTAAATCATAATTAATGTTTATCTGAACTCAAATTAAAATTAATTAGGCTTCGATGTACGCCATTTTGGAACTCTGTTCCTGTCAAATATGTTTGTTAGTTGCTCAACGATCAGTTTTTGCACACGATGTCTATTTAGACAGGGACCTACAGCTTAAGGGGGATGCCGAACCACTATAAACATCCACACCCAAGGAGGGAGTTTCTAATATGATTGCATACAAGAAATTCTCCTCTTAAAATCTGTAAGGGGTAGATCATGAATATAATATATGAAATTGGATTCTGGCTTCTTTCAACATATTTACAATATAATTTTCTTTAAATAATTCAGATTTATAATTCTTTATTTTTTTAAAAATCATTATTTTCGAACGTGTTTTTGGTTTTTTCACTGTCCTACCAATTAAAAAGACAATGGAACATAGATGAAATGAATCTTAACTGCAATGTTTAATAGCTTCGTAACTACAGGAATTTTCATGCATAATTTGATTTCATTTTAGTAGATCTATACTGGTGATCTTATTCGTTGTGCAAAACAGCTTTTAGTGCAAATTTTTAATATGAATAATAACATCGATATTTTTCCAAATCACAAATTTTACTTGAAAGCTAAAGTCACATTTTTCGTAAAAAATCATGACTCACATAATTAATACAGTTTGATGAAGTGAATAAAAAATAACATTTTGCTCATTTTATCCTAATAAAAATCCAGTTATACCATATTCAACTCAAAGTAAATTTTGGATATCACAATTCTTAATTTTGCTAGAAGAATAAAATTAGAATGAATATCGATAATTGGTGATGTCGCGTAAAAAAAAAAAAAAAAAAAAAAAAAAAAAAAAAAACTGGTGAATAAGCTCAAGATATTTTCATTATGGATCAGTTATCCTCTTAGCAATACAATCGATATAATAGTTAAAAAAATCAGGAACTTGTTCTCCCGTTCAACAGTTCATCGGATCGATACCCATTACAGAGGAGAATTTCTTGATGGTCTGAATCCGTTCTAAACTGAATTTCACTTAGAATCAGCATCCACATACTGAAAGTTAGTGTAAAGGTGTAAACTAGCCTATGTATTGTATGTACTTACTGTTATTGTATAGTGTTTACAAATAATATTTTGAATTTATATAATGTAAATACATTTATTTGACATTGCCTTGTGCATTTATTATCTTTGTATTCCCAGATTCAAACCTGAAAATAGAAGCAGAAGCTGGCTTTGTTTTTGTTGTTAAAAATTGCTTTTAATTCAATCATAAAAAATTACAAATTAATTTACCTACACATAACATTTAGTTACTTATATTATTTCAAATATTTAACCCTTTCTAACAACATGGTTAAGAATCACGTGGAATTCATAGTTTACAGCAATTAATTAAAGTAATAAAAAATAGGTGGTACCACACTATATATAAAAACTCTCTCTACTGGCTGGAAAATTAATACATACATACACACACACACACACACACACACACACACACACACACACACACACACATATATATATATATATATATATATATATATATATATATATATATATACATATATATATAATGTATACATATATATGTATATATATACATATATATATATATATATATATATATATATATATATATATATATATATATATATATATATATATATATATATATATATATATATATATATATATATATATATATATATATATATATATATATATATATGTACTTTGTGGAAAGGGGGAAATGGGGGATAAAATGGGATGCAATCTTATACAGGATAATGATGTATAAAAATGGACTTCCAGCCAAGGAAAAAAAGGGGTCATTTAATTAATTTACAAAAAACATCCGGCCAGTGAATACAACACCCCCGAGGTAATCACTGAAATGGATATGAAGCCGAAGCATGACATTGTCAAGTCTAAAAGCATAATCAATTTGAATAAACGCAAAATTCAGTGCATATCTCTTAGAACACTTTTCATTATTTAGGACACAATTTTAAGAGTCATACATTTCACAATCATTAATATTTTGCTAATAAGTTTTCAACGTGTATGTTTGCCCGGAGTTGGGGTTTGCCAATTGAGAAGAATTTGCTGGGTAGGAATCTTCGAAATTCGGAAGCATAAATCAAGCAGAAGACTCTTCTATAATTGATCTGCCATTCCAAGAGTATCATTTCACTTGGAGGACATCGCAATCACGACCTTTGGTGAATATTTCGGTTCTTTGAATAAGATGAGATTCGAACTCACGATTATCCGATTAGGAAATTAAAACCCTGATCAACCAGCACACAGTGGCTTGTCCAGTGTAACAGTGAGATCATATGCAAGAAATATAATAGCCAAACTTAAATGAATGTATTAACAAAAATTAAGAAGTACATTATCATTATTTGTAATAGCCGAAATAGCAACTCATGAATTGGATTTTTAGCTTTCAGACGGTTCTCACACTTTAGGCAGCGAAACTGGGAACTTAATTTTTAACATTCTGGCCTTCAGTTCAACAGTACGTGAGTTCGATTCTTATCTCAAACGTGGTTGCTTGGAATGATCCGGGATTGGCTCTAAACTGAAAATTCAAATATAATTAAATTCATGTGGAAAAAATCGTGGAGAAAGAAACAAAACAAATTACTGACACAGATGATTGACTGTTTGTGATTGACAGATGATTGACATAAACAAATAAAATATAATCCACTGTAAATGTATTCTTGAAATTAAATAGAAATAAATTAAATTTAAAAAATATATTAAAAAATTAATTTTAATAATAAAAAATTAAACTAAATAAATAGAATATATTTATTTAGAGTTATGAATCTGTAAATGAATAAATATAATAATTGTTGCAAATATGATAAAAATGTCATTATATCAGATGCTCATTTTAACAATTATTCATGATGTTTTTCAATTTTTTTACTTAATATCAAACCATAATCAGATTTTACTGCATTTATTACATTTTTTAAAATAAAAAATGCGTTTTTGTATTATTTTTACAAAATATTTTAATAAGTTGATTTCATTGTATTTATCATATTTTTTTAAAAATTTTATATTGCTTTCAAAAGTACATAAAATTTGGTCTGAATAATCACTAAATATTTAAAATTCATTCATCATTATTATGAATATAACTCTTATAACAACACATTAAATAGTTACTTGTTTAAAAATATTCTTATAAATTCAAAAATTACTATTTTAAAAAATATATTTCCAATTTACAGCACACAAAATATTTTTAAATGTTAATACATTAAAAAATTCAAATAATTTAATTATTATGCTAAGAATATTATGTGATATAAATGATATAAAGAATAAGATAGGCAAGTTAATTTTTTTTTGTTTCGATCATATTCTGCAAATCTGTGAGTAAACAAATCAATTAGTTAATAAATTTATAATTGTTAAATAAGATTATTTTTCCACCTGCTAAAAATTGGCGAGAAATATATTTTTAATAGTTAATTATTAGACATGATTTATAAAAGGACATTTTACTCTGAATGCAAAAGCCAAAAGAAATCAACAAAAAGTGAATAACTGGTTCTAAGAGTTAAGTGTTTCATTTTAAAAGATATTATTTATAAAAGAAGTAAATTTATATAAAATTGTTTGAGGCACAATTTATTCTTGCATAAAAGAAATAAGTTAAACGTTTATGTTTGTTTCTCAGCCAAATACGTGTTTGGAAAGGAGGTCATTTTTGCTGTAACAAAGTTGGCGTAAGATTTGTGCGATAAATCTCTTAAAATGGTTGCAGTAAGCAAGAAAAAAGAAATTAGAATATCTATATAAATAAAATTCTTTTTCTGTAAAAGTCCGCCGATGAATTGCTGCATGGGATTCAATGAAAATTATAAAACAGGGTATTGTTTTCAGGAAACAGTAAAATGGTTCTTAAAATCACAAAATTTCATAAAATGAAGAAATATTAAAAATTATTATTCTTTAATTAAATTATTCTCTATTAATAAAGTACTATTTCGAAAAAATTATTTATTTCACCCTTTATAAGAAGCACGCAAAATAATATACGTATTTGAAAACAACTTTAATTTGTTGATGAAGAATCTGGGCAACTGTATACCTATTGTTCTTTTCACAACAACATTTTTTTAAATCATGATTTTGCCTTTTATTCGATGTAGGGAAACATTTTGCTGTTGTGTAACCTCAGTGGCTTCAAGCCGCTTCCCGTTAAGATCAGCAAAGTAAAGCATCGCGGGCAGTGATTGGGGGGTTGACCACATTCTCCCTCACTGGTTTGCTGGAGCTCCGTTTATTGGAAACGTGTCCATGTTCACCTGTGATTTCCAAAGTCCACCCGCTAAGGTGGCGTTGAAGTGGAGAGGGTGGGGTTCTTGGCCCTTGGTGATGAGTGAGTATCCTAAATTCGTTCATTTTCATTTATAGTCCGGGTTTCACTTGTACCGCTATATATTTATGTTGATTTCCTCAAAAATACTTCTCAATGATGAGCGAATATGAACAGGTGTCTACTTCAGGTTTATGTTGTCCGATAACTGACAGATTTTTTCAATTCATAAACTCCCGATAATTTCATCATCTAAATTCTCTCCAGTAAGAATTCCACTTGAGTCCGTACACCACAGCAGAAAATTTCAAATCCTTATGAGGAATGGATTTCCTTACTGGAGTTCGTGGATGAGTTACTCATCATCACTCGAATCATCAGTTAAATGTTAATAGCTTTTTATTTCAGTTAGTGCTATCATTAATAAAACCGACATGACGAATTTCTCTGGATATCATATTTTCTTTAACAGCAATCTAAGCATAGATTGATAAATGCATTGTGCATAGAATGCCCATAGCGCATTCCAACTCAATTGCCATAGCCATTTTTGAGAATGTTTTTTGAGCGTTTTGCGAATGTTTAGGCTTGAAGTTGTAGGTTATGCCCTGGATAAGGAGTTTTAAGGTGGAAAGTAAATTAGACGGGAAAAGCTATACAATAATTGCTTAAAAATGCTGATTTCAAAGGGAGAAATTCAATTATCCACACAATTAGAATGATTCTCCACTGTTTAGTTGGCAGCTGAATGTTTAGCACTCTTGCCTTCGATTCAACAGTTCGTGGCTTCAAGTCCCACCTATGACTCGAAACCACTTTATATATATATATATATATATATATATATATATATATATATATATATATATATATATATATATATATTCTGACGATAAAGATAGTGCAAGTGAAAGAATCAACTCTAAAATGGGAATAAATATTATTTTATCTATTGGACTGAGGAAGCAGCCAATAGTTCGTAAAGTTTGAAGTGCTCATAAATTAAACTTTCGTAAAAACAAACATTTACTGCATCAGAAATACGATCTAGAGCTAACTTGAAATAAACGTTATTTCATTTCTAAATCTTGGTGAAAGCGTTCGTAATTGATTTCACGCATAATTAATGCTAACATGCATTCCATATAAGCTCTTTATATCATGATGCAATAAACTTCAGCCATGTAAAATTACACTATGCCATGTAATGTAAAATTTCTCACTTTTAGAAAGAAGCATATGGTTCATTTTCATAATAATTCATAATATTCTCCATGCATAAACACAAGGATTAGAAAAAAATTATACGACATCGTATCTCACTTCTTTCAACAATCACGGATAACTTTTTAGTTGATGATATTTACCGTTTTCTTTTTTTATCAATTGTTTACGAAATATTCTTTTTCATAATACTGTGTTTAAGCCTTTTCCAATTCAGCACCACTCTGGAATGCATAACAATGTGGACAAAAAGCATACTGAGATTTCAGTATTTAGTAACATAATGTGTTTATTTATATATATATATATATATATATATATATATATATATATATATATATATATATATATATATATATATATATATATATATATGTTACAAATTTATAAATAATGATTATATTTGTCTTAAAATATCTCAGACAGATCGGAAATTCTCACATTTTGGGCAAAAATTGCGGTATTTAGACGTGTTGTAGTTTAAAGGCGAATTTCCTAATGATTTGGCGACTTGGCGACAGTTGGCGATATTCTTGGCGACGGTTGGCGAGATTCTTGGCGACTTGGCGAGAAATAGATACTTTTGGAAACATCCATCACCTAAGCTCTAGGACCAATATTTTTCGAGATAGCCTAGAAGCTTCCAGAACCTTGGCGAAATTGGTAGATTTCTCCGCCAAGTCAGGTATACATACCGCAGTCCAACAGGGAAGAGTTTAGTTTTGTGAAGACAGTCAGTGAGTGAAGACGATTAGTTGTGACTGCTAGTTGTTCTCTGTCTGAGGTATTTGAGACCTGTGATTAGAAGCTGTTTCGTATTATATCTGACGAATTGTAGCTGCATAATTGTGATTGTTACAGCGGGAATTTCGCTTATCTAGTGAGATTTTTACGAATAAAAGTCTTGTGTTCATTAAGTGGTTGCTTTATTCAACTCTCAATCAACACGAACCCGTGAAGCTCGGTACAACTGGTGTCAGAATCGGGATTGAAGAGTTGATGCAGCGTGTCACAAGAAAAATGGATATGGATTTAATGAAAAGTCTTCTCGAAAAATTAGCGGAGCAGATGGCTGAGATGAAAGCTGGACAAGAAGAGATTAAATCCGAGATGATGAAAGAGATAAAATCTGGACAGGAAGAGATGAAAGCTGGACAGGAGGAGCTTAAAAAGGAACTTAAGAAGGACATTGTAAGTGTTAAAGAACAATTCTCCAACATCATTTAGGAGAAGATGAATGCAATGGAAGGTAAGGTAACTTCAGTAGAAACTAAAGTTCTGGAGATAGAAGAAAACGTGGAAGAAGCATTAGACAATATCAATAAGGAGATTGAAAGCTTGAAGAAACAAATGTCAAACAGACATGAGGAACCCAACGTGGCATTTGTGCCTTCCCTAGCCAATATTAAACTCTCAACATTTGATGGGAAATCATCCTGGCAAGTATACAAGACCCAGTTTATGATGGTAGCGGAAGCTAATGGATGGAATCCCCGAGCCCAAGCTTTTCACCTGGCGGCTTCTTTAAGAGGAGACGCGGCTGACATCCTCGAGACGCTTCCGGAGTAGCAGAGGCATGATTTCCAAGCCCTATCGAGTGCGCTTGAGCTGCGGTTTGGAGATAAGTGCACTAAAGAATATAGCAGACTACAGTTAAAATCCCACTATCAAAAAGCGGGCGAAAGTCTACAAGAATTGGCTGCCGATATTCAGCGACTTTCCCATCAAGCATTTTCGGACTGCCCAGCTGAGACACGTCAAGATCTGGCTCTCCATCACTTCATCGATAGTGTGCGGGATCCGGAGATACAGAAAACACTTAGACTCGCCGATGTCAAAGATATTGGATCTGCCCTAGACTACGCACATAAGATAGAAGCTGCCCAGCAGGCCGCGCGTAAAGACCGGCACTCAATCAGAGCCGTCTCTACTACTGATACGGACTATGATCTCAGAAAGCAAATCGAAGATCTGCGGCGAAAATTCCGTAACTTAGAATTGAGTAAAGGTGGCAAAAACACGAAAATTCAGTGTTGGACTTGCGGTGCAGTCGGACATGTTCAGAGAGACTGCCCGAAACGAAAAGATGGTGGAAATGATCTTCCACCACAGCAGGGAAACTAATATGTGGCCATCTCGCGGGGCGGAGATGTCCAGAGAGTCAGAAGCCCCATTTCAAATTGTTTCACATTTCTTCCGTAAGTAGCGGCGACAACGGACTTTTCGTTATGGGACATGTCAACGAAGTTCCCTGCAGAATGATAATCGATACTGGAGCCAACGTAACTATCATTAGGACAGATTTGGCTCGCAAACTTGGTGAGAAACTCATCTGGACGCCGCCCTGCATTACCCTCCAAACTGTGACAGGTGATAAGATTAAAGTACATGGAAAAGTCAATCTAAACATTGCATTTGGTAATGCCGTGTACGATCATATGGCATATGTCGCTGATATAAATGACGAATTTATTCTCGGATTGGATTTTCTCAAAGAAAACCATTTCAAGTTAGATTTTAAAAATAATGAACTACACTCATGTTCTGAAGACATAGCGATTTTTAAGACGAAATATTCAGATATTAAAACAGTCCATCATATAACTGCAAAGAGTGAAACAACATTACCACCAAGAACTGAGACAATAGTTTGCGGAGCTCTTTCAGAAGATAATAATTTTCATTATGGATTGACTGAATATCCAGATTCCGACAATAGCGTTAAAGGAGTGCTAGTGGCTTCTTCACTCGTCGACCTTTCACGAAATGTAATCCCGGTAAGAGTTGCTAATCTAAGCAATAAGGTAAAACTTATAAAAGAAGGAGAAGTGCTAGCGACTTGCACTCCAGTGACCTGTATTAACCGAAATTGTCAAGCCACACTATCTGAACCTCCTGACACTCTAATTAATGAACTCCTTCAGAGAGCAGAGTTAGATGATAAACAGAGAAATGCTGCAAGAAATTTATTATTAGAATTCGGAGATCTCTTTTCCAAGAAATCAGATGATGTTGGGCGAACCAAATTGACGCAGCACCGAATCAATACAGGAAATCATCCACCCATTAAACAACACCCGAGAAGATTGCCATTCGCAAAGCAGGAAGAGGTGGACAATCTTCTGATGGAAATGCAGCAGAATGACATTATTGAGCCATCAGAGAGTCCTTGGGCTTCACCTATTGTTTTAGTTCGGAAGAAGGATGGTTCTACCCGATTCTGCGTTGACTATCGTCGGTTAAACAACATCACTAAAAAAGATAGTTACCCTCTTCCTAGGATTGACGATACACTTGATGCTTTATCCGGAAAACAATGGTTTTCGACTTTGGATCTCAAGAGTGGTTATTGGCAAGTAAAGATACATCCTGAGGATCGAGAAAAGACTGCATTCACCACAGGACAAGGACTTTGGCAGTTCAAGGTTATGCCATTCGGGCTTTGCAATGCACCTGCAACGTTTGAGCGCCTGATGGAGACAGTATTACGAGGACTTTCCTACGAAGCTTGTTTGGTATATTTGGACGATATCATTATTGCTGGGCGCACATTCGAAGACCATTTAAGAAACATCCGAAAGGTGCTGGAAAAATTAAAAATGGCCAACCTGAAGCTGAATCCTTGCAAATGTAATTTATTCCGACGTGAAGTAAGCTATCTGGGACACATTATCTCTGCTGAAGGTGTAAGAACAGATCCTGAAAAGATCTCCGCAGTTAAGGACTGGAGTCGTCCAAAAGATGTCCACCAATTAAGAAGTTTTCTTGGACTATGCACATATTACAGGAAATTTGTTAAGGGTTTTTCAAGTATTGCCAGACCTCTTCACAAGTTGACAGAAGTTAAACAGAGATTTCTATGGACAGATGAATGTGAGAAAGCTTTTAAACAACTGAAGGAGGCGTTGACATCTTCGCCCGTTCTTGCATATCCCCAGCCCGAAAAATTATTCATTTTAGATACGGATGCCAGCAACGAAAATATCGGAGCTGTTTTGTCGCAGGAAATTGATGATAAAGAATATGTCATTGCTTATTGGAGTAAATGCCTATCAAAACCGGAGCGGAATTATTGTACAACCAGGAAGGAATTGCTGGCAATCGTCAAAGCAATAGAACATTTCCACCATTATCTCTATGGAAGAAAGTTCTTGCTCCGGACAGATCATGCATCCTTAACCTGGCTTTTAAATTTTAAAAATCCAGAAGGACAGGTAGCCAGATGGATTCAACGACTCCAGGAGTTTGACTTTGAAATACGTCATCGCAAAGGAACTCTTCATGGAAATGCTGATGCACTATCAAGGAAGCCGTGTAATGAAAGCTGCCGATATTGTTCTAGAGTAGAGAAGAACTATCAGTTAGTAAATCCTTCGGTATGCCAAGTTACTGTTTCACCTCCACCGAAACCAGACCCATGGAGTGATAAAGGACTTAGAGAAGCCCAAAAAGAAGATTCAGATATAAATCCAATTTTAGAATTAAAAGAATCTTCCAGTTTGAAACCAAGTTGGCAGGATATCTCCACCTACAGTCCTGCGACTAAACAATATTGGGCTCTTTGGGACTCACTCCATGTAAGAAATGGTGTCTTATACAGGAAATGGGAATCCGATGATGAACGTAATTTCAAATGGCAGCTTGTTCTTCCAAAATCAAGAATTTCAGATATTTTGAAAGAATTGCATAGTAGCTCAACTGGAGGCCACTTTGGAGTAATGAAAACTCTACAGAAGGTTCGAGAACGCTTCTATTGGAGCAAAACGAGACAAGATGTAGAGAAATGGTGCCAATCTTGTGATGATTGTGCGGCACGTAAAGGACCAAAGAAACGTAGCCGAGGAAGGTTGCAGCGGTACAACGTAGGAGCACCTTTTGAGCGAATAGCATTAGACATTTTGGGTCCTTTACCACGATCTTCAAATGGCAACAAATACATACTAGTTGTCATGGACTACTTTACTAAGTGGCCTGAAGCGTTTGCAATCCCCGATCAAGAGGCGACTACAGTAGCCGAGGTTCTAGTGCAACAATGGGTTTCCAGATTCGGCACACCCTTACAAATCCATTCTGATCAAGGGACAAATTTCACATCTGTTGTGTTTAAAGGAATGAGTCAAATTCTCGGAATAGACAAGACGCAGACCACGCCACTACACCCACAATCGGACGGCATGGTAGAGAGGTTTAACAGAACCATCTTGAATAATCTCTCACTTATGGTTTCCAGAAATCAGCAAGATTGGAATTTGAAGCTACCGCTGTTTCTGCTTGCATATCGCAGTGCTGTCCATGAGACTACCGGATATACTCCTTCACAGATGCTCTTTGGTCGCGAACTTCGTCTCCCTTGTGATCTTCAGTTTGGTCGTCCACCGGATACATCTTCATCGCCAGAGGAATACCTTCGAGAACTTCAGGCACGTCTTGAAGATGTCCATAACTTCGCTCGAGGCCGAATCAACCTGACGACCGAAAGAATGAAGATAAGGTATGACACAAGAGCGACAGGACATGAATTTCAAGAAGGTGACAAAGTTTGGTTGTGGAACCCGATTCGACGTAAAGGACTTTCTCCAAAGTTGCAAGCCAACTGGGAAGGTCCCTACACAGTCCTAAAAAGACTGAACGACGTCGTGGTTCGTATAAGGAAATCATCTTCTTCAAAACCAAAGGTAGTACATTATGATAGATTAGCTCCTTATTGTAATGTAAACTAAAAATTAGTTGACCATGGTCTCTTTGTAAATAGTATAGATATTTTTAATCTTTTCTATTTTCTTGTATTTTTAGTTGCTTGTGTATGTAATGTGCTCTGTATCCTTTTGAAATGTAAATTCTCTTATATTAAATTTGGCCTCCTATCAGGGGATTGCACTGCCCGGGACGTGCAGTCCTTGAGAGGGGGGCAATGTTACAAATTTATAAATTATGATTATATTTGTCTTAAAATATCTCAGACAGATCGGAAATTCTCACATTTTGGGCAAAAATTGCGGTATTTAGACGTGTTGTAGTTTAAAGGCGAATTTCCTAATGATTTGGCGACTTGGCGACAGTTGGCGATATTCTTGGCGACTTGGCGACGGTTGGCGAGATTCTTGGCGACTTGGCGAGAAATCGATACTTCTGGAAACATCCATCACCTAAGCTCTAGGACCAATATTTTTCGAGATAGCCTAGAAGCTTCCAGAACCTTGGCGAAATTGGTAGATTTCTCCGCCAAGTCAGGTATACATACCGCAGCCCAACATGGAAGAGTTTAGTTTTGTGAAGACAGTCAGTGAGTGAAGACGATTAGTTGTGACTGCTAGTTGTTCTCTGTCTGAGG
>CM075861.1:68024650-68082150 GCA_037975125.1 Latrodectus hesperus
TTGCTTTGGCAACAGTGATTACATATGCAGTTTAATAATAATTGATTTTTTAAAACGAATATCAATTTTTAGACAATAGTTATTTATCAGTTCTTTATCAAAAATTATTTACCGTATCTTTTATAATGAAATATATATTATATAAAAAACTTAAATTTTTGAGAAATTTGCTTATATCAAATAATATATTTATAATTTGTTTGGATACATGTGTTTATGATTAGCTCATTACTAAATATTTTTGTATTACAAATAATTTCTGTATAACTTTTTGATATATAATTTTAATAAATAGTACAAGAGATTTTTCTCTAAATTTGTAATAGATTAAAAGTGGGATTTTATGCTAAATTTTATTAAAAACCTTTTAAAAGTTATTGTTACCCCAAATTTCCCAATAGGTTATGAAAATATAAAAAATAATACAAACTTTTGGACGAATGTATTGGATAGCAAAAGAAGAAATGAACACGTTTTAAAAATATTTCCAAATTAATTTTCGTTAAAAATGGATAGATCTTTGAGGAGGGTACTCTAATAACTTAAGTAAAATTCATTTATCGTATCGTTTAAACACTGATTTTCGATAACGATTTTCATATATTGGATTCTTTTTGGGAGTCGTAAGGAAGCTACCATACGCCGACTTGACAGAGATGCATGTGCATCTATATTTCAAAAGTAGCTTTGGCAGAATTAGGGATATCTACTCCGAAAAGCATGGTTTCATCATTACACAATGATAAGCCTCCGGTTAAAGAATTTGACAGTGTGTAGCGAACAGCTATATTACGACTTTTTAAATTTCAACATCTACTTTTGCCTTCCAAAGAAATGTACCAAATTTATAAGTTGCAAAGAAGAAAACCTTGAAAAATCTCTTTTTTTTTTCTTGTCAAAGAGTACCCTAAGCAAGGGAATCTCAAGCAAATAGCAGCAACAGACATATCCGTATATATATTAGCAGATACTCAACAGTACCTCCCATTGTACTCCAGTGGCTGGGGCCGAGCTGGCAGCCGAATGGTTAGTGCTCTTGCCTTCGGTTCAACAGTTCGTGGGTTCGAATCCGTCCCTTGGGCATGGATGTTTGTAGTGGTTCGGAATTCACTTTAAACATTAGGTCCGGGTCTAATTAGCCCTCGTGTGCAAAAAATGACCGTTGAACGACAAACAAACCAAACCATGGCTGGGGTTGAACCTTTGATTTTCGACTTCGAAGGGTGCAGTCTTATTAGCAGATGTCTAATCCAGATTTAATAATATTGAAAGCAGAATAGAAATTCTAAAATTAGATTTATTTTTGAAATTTTTCCATTTATTTTATTTGGAAAAGGAAGAGTAAAGGAACATTCATGACGCCCAATTTGTCCATATATAGATCTGAATATAATCTGAGATTTCTTTATTAGAAAAATTCGGTCCTACCCTGAAAACACTGTCAGGACACTGCTACTACTACGACGATTCATTTCTATTATTTTAACAGTTGAATACAAGTGCGCCTTTTGTTTTCTGCGGTTTTGGATGTTGTGAATAGGTTGAACTTTCCTAAATAATGAGTCTTACTTATGTGTTACAAAGAAAAAAACCTTGAAAACTGCAATCTTCGAAAAATTCCCGAGCTGGATGCTCGTGGTGGGATGCCCCGACAGACAATCGTGCAAAGAATGCAAATACAACTCACATCTCCAGTTTTCCATTAATGGTTGAATTGTAATCAAGAAGTGATCTTTTATGAATAAAATCAGTTGGATTTTCAATCACTAAATTAAAAAAAATCATACCATGATCAAGGGACTCATTAGAGTATAAGCTGAGATCCAGTGGCTCGGTAGCTTCACGACGCTTCAACGCAGCAAGTTGAAGTATCGTTTGCAGCGGGTAGTGATTGGGAGGGTGACCACGTACGCTCCCACACTATGTTCCTGGAATTACGTGGGCTGGAGACGCGTCCACATTAATGTGTCCCATCACTGGAGTAGCGTAGATGTGGAGAGGAGGATCCAGCTCAGGTGTGACCTCGTCATCTGACTGTGTTTCAAAATGACGAGGCACATAGTAATGGACGAGTACTCCAAACATGTTCATCTAAAGGTACAGTCTGGTGCTTGCCTGCACCGCTATGAAAATTTTGTCTGAGCATTGTAAATGAAGTTAAAGGTCTCACATTCGCTTCCATTTGATCTTGAACTGGAAATCAATATAACCCAGAGTTTTACTTAATAGGCTAGAAGTAGAATAGTACTCCTCGGAGCGTAAGGTCTCGAATTCGATTCTCACCTGTTTGGACTTTATTTTTAAATGACAAAGAATCCCATACAGCTGCTTTCCTTTAACTCGTAGAAGCCTATTTAGGCTATCTACAAGGAAGTATGCTGGAGCCGCAATATTTCTTTCAGATGTCAATTTACGCGGTAGTTGTTATACAACAGCATTTGACGTAAATCTGTCCACAATGCGGTATCAAAGCACTGTTCAGCAATTGTACGACATTAGAACCTCGTCCAAATCCAAACTACATTACACGCCAGAAGTCTTTTTACGCTATATTAGTAAAGAATTCGAAAAAATCTTTTATATTATGTGTTTATATTATATATTATATTATATATATGTGTTTATATTATTTCGATAACTACATGTAAGCATGATTCTTTAATTATATGGCGTAATAATATCTAGGAAAAATTGTAATGAAAAGTTCCTATAATAGTATGATAGATAAAATTTACAAAATTTCTCATGGGTTGTTGTTACTAATGACACTTGGTCAAGCCAAGCTCGCTATGCCTTGGCTATGTGAATTTAAGTCAATTAGGAGCGTCTTTCATTTAATCAGAGTACCATGAAGGTGAAATTACGACTTTTGCTCTTCAAATCCACCGATAGATGGCAGCACCAGAGGATCTACTCTCTCAGTTTTGGCATTGATCTGAAGGGGTAGTAAATTTCTCCAGACCATTACACCCATGGTAACTGCTCAACGACCGACCACAGGACTTTCGATTCCACAGATTTAACGAGCACGTACTCTGTGGGTCTTTGGCGGCATTGGGAATTGAACCCCCACCCTTCCGGATGGAAGGCTGATACCCTAATCACTAGGCTACCACGGCATCGAAGTTTCTCATTTCTCATATAATTTAATTATATAATTTATTTTGGATTTTGCATTATTTTGTTATTTATATTCTCAAAAATTACAGCTAAATTTTTCCATCTCTTATGAAACAATATGATTTACTTTTATCAATTTTTTCATTTATTTCTAAGACACAAATTCTAAATGACTAAAAATGATCAGCATGTTTTCCAAAATGAATAATCACGAATTCAAGATGTGTTTTCCTTTTTTGTTCTACAATTTTTTATTGAAGGGATTTAAAGGAGAATTTGTGGAACAAAACATGGTAAATCAATTAACAAACACATTATTTATTTTTAGACTGCAAATCTCAGTGGAGCTACTTGAAAACATTTTTTCAATATTTAGAATAGGAAGCTCGCAAAATATTTTGTTATGAGATTTAGCACGTGACTAAATGATTAAATGTTTTTTTACCCCATGAAAAGGGAAACTGAATCTATTGGGATATTTGAATTCTCGTCATAAAAAGAGAAACTTTTTTCAACGATTTCTTTTAATAGGAGAGAAAATCATTAAAATAAGAATAAAACCTGTTGCACTTTTATTCAATGAAGGATCATACATTAAATAAAAAAGAAGTCATTGTAATTTAATAAATCATAAAAGTAAATATATATAAATACTATAGTGAAATCGTAATTTAATTTTAACAACAAAGCAAAATGATAATCTACTTCGTAAGCTCTCAAATTGTATTTACAAATTTCATTTGAAGTTCCTAAGGGAAATTAAACAAGGGGATATATCAATATGTTTATCTCTCCAAAACATTGAAGGTTATATTTACTTTGTGAGAAATCACAGAGTCAAATCATTTTGATCATGTGGCTTTAGGGAACTAAAATTAATAATAATAATAAAAATTATAAAGTTAAAGACATATCGAATCACACCTGTAATGCTTGCAAAGTATTTTTAGCTTCAAATTATTAAGTAATAAATCGGGTCTTTTATTAACCTCTTTCCAATGCATTTCTGATCGGCGGCATATTGGGAAATCCGAAAACACATTCACTGTAATTAACTAAAGAGTACATTTTTGAAAATTTGGAGCAAAACTTGTAAATGTTGTTTTTTTTTAAGAAAATACACCCTGGAAACATAGAAAGCAAGGGGATTCGATGCTATAGATATTTTTTCTCTATTCCCAAGGCTTATGCACAGACAACTTTGAAAGGGAGGAAGAGGTAAATGCTAAAAAGAATTTGAAGGTAAGAGATTTCAGAAATATTGTGAACCGCGTCGTATAAACAACTTTACAATGAGTTCAGATCAGCGATAATTATGGTTTAATTATAAGTATTTATCAAAATTTTAAAATAAAAATGTTTTCATTTCCAAGTTTTAATACTTAATACTTTCAAACTATAAAGAAGTGAATTCGGGACTTTCGTGCATTTCTGATCGGTGCCATACAGGAAAAACCGAAAACATATTTGCTGCAATCAATAAAAATAATACTTTTAAATTCGGAGCAAAAATATTAAATATCGTTATATTTAGAAAATGCATGATGTAAACGAAGAAAGCAGACTATTCATATTTTATCTTTTCTCTCAATGCTTATGCAAGGAAAGTTTTTGAAAGGGAGGAAGAGATAAATGCCCCCGTTTTTAAAAGAGATAATACTCCTAAATTATGTCCATCGGGGGACAAACAAGTTTATAGTGTATTCAAACCAGCGTTAATTATGGTTTAATAAAACAAATATTTATCAAAATTTTCAAATTATCTTTTTCCCTTTAAGATAGCCAGTGACCAGCATTCTGACATATTTTCATAACACTCCATGCAGCAATTCTCAATTAAACCCCAGACAAAAATCCTTTTGAAAACTAGATATTTTACTTATATAAATTATTAAGAAACATTCGTGTTTTTTTTCAAAATTAATTAAAGTATAGCATGCGATGCAAATCTGCAGTTTTTTTTTTCATTTTTTGCTTAATTTTTGATAAGTATTAATTATAATACATATTATTAGTTGTAAAAAGTGTTTTTATACCTGTCCCATTAAAACCAAAATTGTAATTTTAAACTCCCGAAATTAATTCTTTAAAAATCAGCTTAGGAATTTTATTTCATACACACAACTGTTTCATTAATTAACAGTATAACTTTCGAAATCCTAAAAAGGAAATGTTTTTGTATATATATGAATAATAAAATAAGAGAAATGAATTTTTAGAGTAAAGTATCAAAACTCCAAGAAAAGCTGACTAAAAAAAGGATTTCTATTTTCTCTTATTCAAAAAATGTTTCATGACTTACGGTGCCATCAGTTTTTGATTTTATATATTTTAAGGACAATTTGTCATTTTAAGCATTTTTTAAAGATTTCTCTGCATTTTAAAGTAATAAAATATGTCCTATGTCATAAGGATAATGAAAATCAAGTATGAAAATATGTTGGAAAAATTCTGTTAATGAATTACCGTATTTGTTATACATTCCTTATTACTATAATATTATTTATTTTATTACTTCCATTATTATAATATCATTTATTACTACCGACCCATAAGATGCAACTCCTTTTACCCCTCTTTTATATAAATTTTTGAAAGATAAAAATGTATTACTGTTCATTATAATGAATTTATATTATTTTTTAAATATAAAGTAATACAATATAATACTTTCTGCAAATACCAATATGTCTATGAAGTAACCCTTTTTAATATTCCTGAAGATGTAGACACTCATCGCCATAACTTAAATAGGAGTCACTTGAAACCACTTCTAAACCTCATACAACAAATCTATACCATCGTGTGCATTACTAGTGTCCTATTCTAGCAGGTAGTGGCATATATATTGAAACCCCTCACATCAATTTGACTCTTTCTCATCGTAATCCCAATCACTGCTCTGTCTTCAGAAGTGAATTAATTGCAATAGACCTGGGACTAGAAGCTATTCTTTCTGAAGAGGATTATGGTGACCTATGGATCTTGTCTGACAGCCGTAGTTCTCTCCACCATCTTAGTAATTGGCTTCTTGTAGGCGACAAGATCAGCAACTCTATCCTGCTTAAATTAAAACTCATTTCACTTAATCATGATGTTCACTTGCAATGGATACCTTCACATGTGAATCTCCACGGGAATGAAATGGCCGATAATCTTTCTAAGGAGGGTTGCAGGATTTCAAATACTCCCTCTTCCACACTTACTTTTCTGGAGTTAAACTCCCGGGAAAAATCAAAAATCTCGGAGGAGTGGAAAACACCCCCCACCCATAATTGGTACAAGGGATCAAAACCGAGTTTGTCCCTTGACCTCCCGTGTGACAGACGTACCCGGACTGTTCTCTCAAGACTTGCTAGCGGTCATATTAAGTGCCTCACTTTCAACGAGGGCAGGAAAACTTTCGTCACCTGCACCAAGTGCCAAATTCATCAGGCTTCTCCTGAGCATCTTTTGGATTGCATGGGTCTCTCTAGGGAGGATCTCTTTAGCAATCCTCTTTTAGTCTTCGACTTCCTTACAGTCAACGAACTCGTGGATCTAGTATGACTCCGTCAGACATGGAGGATAAGCAACAACAACAACAACTAGTGTCCTCACCTCTTTAATTGCTTAACCACTGTCTCTGTTTTTTCTAAGAAACAAGAAAAAAAATCACGTATTTCGTAATAGAAATTTTCAGAAAGGGGAATTTAGGTATTTTTATGGGTAATTAAAGATGTTTTAGAATTATTTTTAAAAAATGCCTCTTAACGCAAATAGAGTATATCAGTCATCAATCAGGTGGGATTTCGAGTTAATTATCAAAAATATTACTAAAATATTCCATTTTTAGAGCCCAAACAGTCATTTCTTAAAAATTATTCGGGAATTTTATTTTATATACAACTCTTTTATATATCAGCAATGCAGAAGCAGACTATTTTATTTTATTTTTAATGACCTTTATGTAAAAATACATTTCCTTTTGTAGTTTCAATACAAAAATAGATAATAAAATAGGCGAAAGAAAAGTTTAACTCTCCGGCGAGTCAAAATATTAAAATTATAAAAAAAAGGTTGACATGTATAATTACAAAAATGCAATTTGCTTGTCAATCACAGCGTTTACTTATTTTTATACATTAGAGCGAGTTCAACCAGGACTTACAGTTTGAAGTGATTTCAAAACTACCCAAATCGCAGGTGAGAACTGAACCCATGGACTGTTGAAGGCAAAGACAAAGCACTTACTATTCGGCTGTCAGCTTCACATTCGATACTACATGAACTAAGAAATATATTCTTGGGTGATTTCTATACTTCCAACAGTTTGAAGAATACTATTATCTTATGTTGAGAAATAGGTTAATGAATATTTATTATTCATTAATTACTAATAGTCATCAAAATTTTGGAAAAACTTTGAAAATTAATTATAAATTTTCAAAAAAACGAAATATTAGCCTTAAGAAATTGTATAACAAAGTTGAAATCATATTTATGATTTCAAGAGTAAAATCATGTTATACTTTGATAGATAGATACTGATAATTAATTATACTTTTCCAAGTACGGTATGCAAGCTATAAATTTAAGTATTTAAAAATTCTTTAAAAAAAATTGAGCAATACATACTAAGTACATATAATTTATATATATATATATATATATATATATATATATATATATATATATATATATATATATATATATATATATATATATATATATATATATATATATATATATATATATAAATTTATCATTTGATAAATAGGTTTCAAAAGAGTAATTAATCTTTAATTACCATTTAAAATATTTAAGATATTTTGAAGATTAATTAACAATTAAACTTCAAAAACTAAATGTTAATTTACAGAAATTGGATATGGACGATTTATTAGAAATTTTTGCCACTGTGAATATAAGTACTTTGAGGTGTCGCGCGTGGTAATTTCTTTACAATTAAATAATATAAAATAATTCACATGTCAAACATATCTTGTTTTGTCATCAATATTCATCAAAACAAATTTTCATATTTGTACAATTTATTACAACAAATCTACATATATTTACAAGTGTATATGAATACTGCTGGACAAATATGATATGTTACATTATACAAATGAGTTAATAATTCATTTATATGCAGTTAATATATATGTATATGTTCAAATAACAAAATTTACAATAATTGAAGTTTGGTGAAAGACAAACATGTTTTGTTTTCAATGGTAATTAAGTACCATATCAGGGAAAGTTTCAAAACAGGAAATATTAGTATACGCATATACATAAGCACTCATTTCTGTTTCTCTATTATATCCCTACATACATATTTTGTTTTATTTACAATTGAAGGGAATGCGACACTTTTTTATTAAAGTATATTCCCAAAAATATATAATATAAACACATATGTGGCACAACTTTTGCTATATTGTATAAATACTTGCTTAACAAACATGAATATAAGGTAAGATATAATTAAAAAAACTTTGCTCTGGGACATATATTAAAAATTATAAGTTTCCAACGCACAAAAATATCTATTTTTGTATATTTCCAACAAATTTGAAAAATTTTTTTAAATTATATTTAGTGTGTGGGAAATTATCTAAGTTTTGATAAATATATTTTACTTAAATGAAATTTAGTATTTTGTGGATCGTAAAATTTTCTCCATTTATATAAGGAACGTATAAGCTAACTAATATACTCATTTATTTACATTTATAATAATTCGAATCATTAACCTTCAAAAAGTAACTTTCATCACATTTTCTCATGTGTCTTCCTTGCATTCTTGGAAATAATTGATATATAAGAATAAAATTAAATTAATTGAAACAAAATCTCCTAAAAGTTGTTTCATATATTTTTAGATTGTTATATATCAGTAGAAATGTAATACTATTTTTATATTAAGTAAAGTTTCTATTCGCTTAGTTTCTTAGAAGGGAATAAATAGCACAGGTGGTCCGAAATCAAATGGCTTAGGAGTATTACGCGTGTAAATATAATTCATATACAAATAACTTTCCTCTTAAATTATGAAAAGAAGCTAATTTATGAAAATATTCCTTCAGCAAACAACTTACTGCTTAGTGATTGAGTATAATTTTTTTACACAATATATTTTTCAAATATTTCCAAAAATTATTTTCATGAAACAAAAAATTAGTATAGTAAACATGTTTTACAACCAAAAATTTAAAAGACTCCACAATTTTCAATTTTTAGATTGTTACCTTTCTTTGCAATAACTGTATTTTATTTATCCAACATATTTTTTGTAGTATTGCCTATACATATATAATAATTATTATTATTAATATAACGAATTCTTTTCTCAGTTTATTATTTTTAAAGTATTTTTCTTAAAAAATCAGAAGTTATTTAAGTAAAATTCAGTTGAATAAAAATTAAGTATTTTTTTTATTTCAATAGAAACCCAAGAGCAATTTTGAGACATTTAGAATGGCATATTTTTTTTAATTTTTAGCGTCATGAATACTTAAAAATAAATGCAAATGATGTAAGAAATTTATATGCAAATCTTCCCATAAAAAAATATAAAACTACTTTGATATAAGCAGTTCTTTTACTCAAAAAAAGATTATTTATCTGAATTTTGTAATAAGGAAAGATGAACAAAGTGAATACTAATTAAATTTTACCGTATTTTTATAGTAATTGGAGCAAAAAAGAGTAAATGAATGAAATAAGAAAAAAAAGTTAAAGCTTGTCTCCGGATAAAAAGGAAAATGAAGATTACATGAGTAAAAAGGAGGAAGTGGAAAATTAAAAAAAAAATCTTTCCATTAGGGAAACTTGTTGCTCAATTTATTTTCTAATTTGAGTACAGAGAGAGAGAGAGTGGATTTTGTTTTTAGCTAGAAAAGTACAAAACAGCCGATAACGTAATTCTCCTGATAATAAGCTGACAACTCTCAACCATAAATTATAAGAGATAAAGTAACAGTTGGCGTGAAAATGCAGATTAAGAGCACAATTTTATTCTTTTCGAAACGCTAGGGCTTAATTAATTGCGCAATCATTAATTGCATTCTCTTTGCTCCGAAATAATTTCGAATTGTAGAATTAAAACGATGGAGTGTAAAAGTTTCTTGTGGAATTTCAACTGGAAATGTTTCATGCATATAAAAAGTTTCAATTGACATACTTGGTTAGGTTTAACACTTTAATTTAACAAGAATTTCGTTGAATTTAAAATTCCTTAAAATGAAAGTCTGAACAAAATAATATGTAAATAACAATTATTTTAAAAGCTGTATTGAAATTACTAGGTACAAAAAATTAGAATTTAAAATAGAAGAAAAGATTTAAATATGAGCAATATATAGAAATAAAATAACTATTCATAAAACGTAAAATATTTCATAATAATATTACTCAAAAGTAGTTTCGTAATTAAAAGAAAGTATATGAAATTTCTTATTGAATTTTAAAAAGAGGTGGTCGGATTATTTAAATTTAATATTTATGATTTACCTAAATCTTTAATTTTCATATAAAATTTGAGACGAGTGATCATTTTGAGAATAGTACTCAAATTAAAAGTCATAAAAATTAAGAATTATTTTAATCAACTGTAGAGAAAATACTAAAAAAAAACTAATTTTGACGGTAAGGAAAATTATTCAAAACAAAAGCATTTTTTGCCAAAATAAATTTAACATAAATTGAATATATAACAGTCTCCTTTTGAATTTATATAAAATAGATAAACTAAGTACGTATAAAAGCTTTGATTCACAAGTTTAGTTAAAAATTTATTAGTCATATATTTTCTTAAAGCAACAGCTTTATAAGAACAAGTGATAAATTATAATTATTTTCCAAATAATATTAAAAAGTAAGTCACAAATAGTGAGAATTTAAACTAGATACATAGATTTTATAATTGGAAAAGACAGAAATATAAATTATAACTTATGTGAATTAAATTAATCTAGATTAAAACAGGGAATTAAATGTATGATATATAACTTTCTGATTTTTTTTTCAAAAAAAAAAAAATTAATATTCTCCGTTATTTTTTCATATGTGGCATATATAAATATTACTTAAAAAGAAAAATAGGAATATAGTACATAGCCTTTTATCTATTACTCATTAAATATTAAATTATTTCAATTTCGGATAGGGAAAGAACAGTTAAAATTATCCCCTCAGGTTTTAGTTTCATATTTAATCGCCTTTTTTTGACTGTCTATTTATGCAGAATGCAGTGACGAGGTTGACTCCTGATATTACACCTGTTTATCTAAACTTGGACCAGTTAAAAAACATGTGCTGTTGCTACTTATCGTTATTATAATCGTATTATAAGCCTTTTTAACACGATGCACTTTAGCTGCGTCAAGTGTAGAACCCACTACCTCATTTTTCCTCAATCACGCTACCTCAAGGCTCTTTAAGTAAAGTTAGCTTTAAATATTTTATATGCTTAAAGTTAACTTTTTTTGTTATAAAATTAATGATTTTCCTCTTTTTTCTTCACGAAAATAGTTTCGAAATTAAATGAAAAATTAGGTTCTTTTCTCCCCAAAACAACTTAACAATTATTTAAAGTTAAAAAATAATTATTAAAATAAAAATTAAAATAATGAATGTCTACCTACAGACTATGAAAATGCATGCAGGCTAAAGTGCGAAATAACAGGTTGTTGATACTAATCACCAGGGCACGAGGCCTCTACAAGCAGTTATTTACATTTCTTATAAGTTTGTCCAGAAGTTGTGTGAATTAAACTAACATCACTCCCCTATCCACGTAAAGAAATCTTCAATGCGTCCATAAAACTCATCACGTGATTATACTTCATCCAATCATATCTAAGAGGACAATAACGTATTTTTCCACATATTCAAGAAGCACACAATCACTATTATGCAGCAACAACATTTAGGCAGATACATATGCAATAAGTTAATGTTAAAAACATTACATATTTACAGTACACCGAATTTCTGCTATATGATTCGGACCCCAAAAAGTGCTGTTGTGGTCAGCGAAGTCCAGATTAAATGCACAGTTGATAATTATGCTTGCTAGGCAGTGTACATAGTCATTAATTTATGCCTAAATATTGCATTCTTTTTTTACAAAAAAAGTGTTTTCATATATAAATTGTACTCAGAGCTTTTGTGTTATTTGTAAGAAATATAAGTTACTTTTCCATAATATCCTCGTTGATAATCATCGTAACGGTAAAGAAAAAAAATCGTTAATTATTGTCGTAAATAATCCATTTGCACCGTGTATCATCTAAAAATGTTTATGTTTATAGAAATTACTGAAAATAATCTAAATCTTTTATTTAAATTTTTTAAGATAAATAATTATCACTTATTGAAAAAACTTACTTAAATGCCAATTTTTATTTCTGGCAACAAATGCTTAGCAATCGCAGTGGTGGTCGATTGCTTAGGTATAATGCAACATCACCTTTTTCCTTATAAAACAAAAAAGTTTTGCTATATTTGGCTGCTTTTCGCCCTTGGCGACTTGTGACCGTAATGTTCCTTCAACCGACAAAATTATCACTCAGCCATTTCTTGCACCAACTAGCTTTAGCTTTATTTAGCATTTAGCTTGTTCAGCTTTGCTTATACCATCTTTCTGTCGATTTCTAACCGAAAAAGAAAGGAATTGCTTGGAATATATTTAATTTAAAAATAAAATTTTAAGCCACATTAATATCACCATATCTATATTATATTATTTTCGTTCTCTGTAAGAAATATGTTTTTTTCCCGGTTCATTAGTTGTGGTATAATGGAAATGTAATAAAATATAATTATCAGCGATTATTTATACATTAAATGCAAAAATAGTTTATTTTGCACAATAAATGTTATTTAACCTTCGCAGCAATTTCGTTGTTCTTTTCCTGAAACTCAGATAGGAATAGCTTGCTTGAGGAAAAATATTTTTTAATAATTTAGAAAGTAAAATTCTAGTATACGCAACGTGTTTGGCGTGATTTTCAAAAATGCCGCCAATGATGAAACGAGGCGATGAAGGCGTAAAATGTTAGGAGTTATTTTGAAAAATGTCGCAGTCGCAGAAAGAGTAATTGAAGAGTGTTGCCAACGAAGAAATTACAACTTTACGATTGTCGCCTAAAATTGACTTTAAAAATTATAAGGAAAATGGTAAAATCAAAATGGTGAATACATAAACATATCATGGAAAGTTTATAAAAACTTTTTTTATTACTTTTTTATTTAATTAATTTATTACGGTAATAATATATCATATAGATTAATTGCTAAGCAAAATCATTACCAAACAATACAGATGATTTACAGATAAATAACCAGACATAAAAAAATAATAAGCATATTTGGGTTATCAAAAATGTTGTCGAAATGTTAATCAATATTTTGCTTTGGTAGATAATAGAAAATTAATTGTTTTTCTCATTAACATTTATTTTAATAGATATAATTTTATATTAAACATTTTCTTTTTTAGGAATTATTCCAAATATATATTTAAATTTTTTGTAAATTCAGAATATATTATTTATGAAGTCTAAAATATGCAAAAAAAATTTATTTGAAAATTTTTACAAAATTTAAATTAACTTCAAAATTAAATTTTTAAATAATTGCTTCGAATTTGGATATTTATCAATTATTTGGCGTGATTTTAACACAGATTACAATGTTTTGGCTGTTTCTCTGTTCTCAGGACCAGATTCAGGTATCGATAAATCTTCGGTTTTGGGTAGAAAATTCAAAGCATAAAAATATTTCCTATGTTAAAGTTATATATAAAAGATCCAAATAAAAATAATATTCTCTAAACCAATTAAATTGAAACAAAAATTAAGCTTCATCCTTGCAGAAATTGTATTGAAAAGTTCTCACCATTGAACAAGTTCTAAATTTTCATATTCATGTTAAAAATTTTCTGAAGTTAACTTTTCAAAACATCATACTAGTAAAGAAAAATGGCGATTTCATGTGAAGAATTTAGATATAATAACAAAATATTTGGCGATAAAAGCAAAATATTTGGCGACAGATATGTGCCTTATATTAGAAAAGTACCATACTTGTAACAAGGTAATATTTATCACTGCACATATTCTGGACTGTACTGACACAAAAGCGCCAATTGGCGGTCGAAGCTCTCATCGATGATCTCTAAAGTGTGACTCTAGCGTGTCTTAAATGTTTTGTTTTGTAGGTATCACTATAGGGTTGCATGGAACCGTACAGGCACGAATAAAAATTCGATGATCGGTTCCAGCTCCCACATCGAGATCGAATATGCATTTTCCAACTGGAAATAAGAACAATCTGCCTTTTTCCAGTCAAAATATTCAGAAATAACACTTATTGACAGATTTCCAGATTTATCAAAATATTTTAAGCCTACTCTTCTTCTCATGCTAAGATGCGATAGCGATTATTACCGTAATGTTTTGTTTAGATTGAGTTACATTATACAATACAATATTGAAAAAATCATTATTAACATACAATATTGAAAAACCAGTTTTTATTCTTTTTTACAATATATGTTGTTATGCGTGCTCAGACGAATATTAAGTTATTATCTAAAAAGCTCTTCAGAAGTGCTAGTAATTTCATTTAATTGTTATCAATAAAATCTCTGTGCAGTTTATACTAAATTTTAGTGATTTTTACCAAATATATGTAAATTAATAGTTATGTAATACTCAATTATCCTGCAATTTTTGCGTATAAGTTACTATATATATATATATATATATATATATATATATATATATATATATATATATATATATATATATATATATATATATATATATTAAAACATGAAATACTTAATGAACAAAACTACAAAATACAATTTATACAATTTATAAATATGGCTGGTATAATATGAAAATACTTTTAAGTATATTTAGTAATTTACTATAATGCAAATTATGAACATTTTGATTAGTATAATAAAGTATAATACATAACATAAACATTTCAGAGACTAAAATGTTTGTGCATATTTTAAGTATATTTCAGTTTTTAAATTGACTTTTTTTCCTATGAAATCTCCCAATCCTCAATAAATCACTTAATAGACAGTAAAAGTGTGAAGTGTCAACAATGTGAAAATAGTAAGCTAATTTACTCATTTAAATTATACATATATTTTAAGTAAAAATCCAATTAAATATTTTTAAAACAAAATTCTTATTTACATTCATAATTATTTAATATAACTTAATATATAAAATATCTTAAAATATTTATAATATTTTTAATTATATTTACACACACAATTTTTTTTAAAATATACAATATAGGTAACATTAATAAATGAAAACAGAGTTAACAATGGATAATTTTCAAAGTGCACATTTTTTAATCTTTTAATTATATCATGTAAATAAAAAATAATGTATACTGTCTATCATGAACATAATACGAATATATATTTGTATATATTTCCAGGACTGATTTCTTAAAACTAATTCCAATTTATCTGCAAAGTGTTAATTTTGATGGCATTGGTTCTTATGAAGTGAAAAAAGAAGTTCAATTAAATTACAAAATGGCAATTTTAAATTGTTTTTGCAAAGAGTAATCCATAAAATCTGACTTATGATTTGATCGAGATAGAATCATGGAAAAATAAAGACAATGAAATAGCTGATGATGATATTTTTTATTTCTACATAACTTGGTACATGTAGAAAAAAATGAAAAAGTTAAAACTATTATATCTTCATAGGAATATGATGCTGACTGTGTGATGCCATTTAAAATCACTTGAAATGTAAATAACTCTATGAATTCTTGCATTTATATAGGAATGATATACTGTTATATTTATAATTGATATATAATAATACTTTTAGGTTTGGGATTTATTTTGTCACCATGTGTTTACTGTCTGAAAACAAAGGATTATCCAAATCGTACCTGGATATTGAAATATATTAAAAAGTAAAAACAGTCTCATCTGAGGTGGGAATCGAACAAATGACTTGTTGAGCCTAAATTTGCAAGCCATAAACTGCCAGCCTGGGGGCATTAGTATTATATTCATGATTTGCATGGTCACATGAATAAATTTTGATAGTATCGAGGGCTCTTTATGGCAGTTTAAGTTTTTTTGGGGGAGGGGAAGTTCTTTAAAAGAAGTTTAACTTAAGAAAAATTCCTTAAAGTTAAAAATTATAGATGAATTCACAATGTTTTTTTAACTTCTGTACTGAAATAGTTTGACTGTAAATCAATGAAATTTTTCACACTGTAATTTATCCAGTTCACCGTGTACTCCAGGAAACTTAAAGATATACACCGTTTTGATTTCATAATATATCTTTTTTTTTCTGAGTATCTGGAAATTAGAGTTATTCCCTGAACCGTAATCGAAAATGTATGTAGCATTTTATTAAAAGTTGAAGAAAGGCATTTTATTCAATTGTATTTAGTTTTTAAATATTTGTTCTCAGATTTTATGAATACTGACTTTGAAATTTTAAGGAGCAAAATTTTTTCCAAAAATTCAGTCCTAAAACTATATAAAGACACTTGTAGGATTAACATTATATAAATATATGATATTATTCCATTTCATCAGCGCCAGCATTAAATTCAGAAAAATAAAATTACTAATCAAACAAAATGTCATTCATTGTTACTTTTTTATTTATAATTTTTTTTACAAAAAATTTAAATAATATCAAAATGTATACACCAAAGTCAATTATGTTGTTAGTTTTTTATCCGTACTCCTAATGTTGCCACATTGGAATGTTTTATTGGTTCGGAATTGGGCCAGCGTAATGGAGCAATACCATATATAGAAACAGAAACATTTAATTATGAAATAAAAAATCATGATATAAAGCCATAATAACAACCAATAGCGTACTTAGAGCATTTATATTTGAAATGAACTTAATATGTGTGCAGTAATGTACAATCAACATTATATACATATATTAATAAATTTTTATACAAACAAGATTATCAAAATAAAACTCAAGAATTAAACAACACAGAAATTTAAATTTTCTTCTAGCAAAAGTATTTGTACTTTTTCGGAATTTTTAAAAAATAAAATTGTCACACTATAAAACCGTTGACTAGATAAACGAAACAAAACTTGTTCATCAAAAGTATTTCTATCTTTTGACTAAAAGGAAATAAATTCATATGAATCACACTGACCACTTATCAAAGACAATATTTACTAGGATTTGCGCTCAAAGGCAAGTTTTGTTTCCCACAGACTGGTTAAAGTTTTCGAACAAAGCAACTTTGTCCGGCTTTCTGTTATTTCCGGACATAGAACTATAACTTGCTGTCTACAAATGTTACTGACGTTTGATTATTAAAATTTGCCTTCATTTTCAAAGTATTAGAAAGCATTCAATGAAATGAAGCTTTGACATTGAATTCAGTTGTAATTTTAAAAGATTTAAACAAATCGCAGTAGACTGAAAATGAAAAGGCATTTATTTCAGTAAAATTGTTTAAGTACATCCTTAATTTCTCAAATTAATCCATTTTAAATTAAAGTTAAGTAACGATGAGTTATTTAATAAAGATTCCTTAATGTCTATTTAGTCTCTTGAATTTTGCGTTTTATAATGTATGATTATTTTGAAAACATTTATTATTATAACTACCAATAAATTAGCGTAATTATTTTGACAATTTTCATAAAACTATAAATTGTAAGATTTTACTAATAACAACTCAATTTTTTAACATTTGAGTTTATGCTTTGGTTAAATCTACTAAATTGTAAGCACATAAAATTTATATGGCTCTATTTTGTCGCCAACTATCAATTTGTTACCTTCTTGTGTGTGTTGAGGGTGATTAGTTTCTCGCCAAATGATATTTGTAATTTCAAATAGTAAATACATCTGAAAAGTGCTAGTCAATTCTAGAAATTAATGACATTTACAGAAAAAAAAACTCTCAAGCTTTATTTACCAGTGAACTTTATTGAATCAAAATATTGCAAGAATCTTGGTAGTTTTATTTATAGATTTTTTTAAAATTTTTATGAAAAGAACATTTCTAAAGCATAAGAACAATTTAAAAAGCAGTTGCAATAAAAATATAAATTTTAACGTGGATTGGATTATTTAATTGAATTTTATTGCATTTGTAATTATTTTTTAAAAAAAGCAGCTTTATAAAAAATATCTATAAAAATATATGTCTAGGAATTAAAACAAAAAAAAATTGAAATTTGAGCTTATATAACCCAGATTTAAAAGATCAGATTTTTAAGAAAATGATAGTAATATCATTTAAAGTATTCAGTAATACTTTATTTAAGCAAAAAATATTAAGCCAAATTTTTTAATTTTTTGAATTAAATAATGAAAAAGCTTCCTCAAGGTTGCCATAATACAGCTAAGAAATACATTATTTTTATCTATAACAGATTTTTGTCAAAATAATTTGTTTATTATCAGAGATGCATTAAAATTTTGAATCCTTAACATATCATCACTTCAACCATTTTAGATTGAGAATCATATCTTTAAAGATGCGATTTAGTGCCAATTACGATTTAATAACCACATCGCTTGAGTTCTTTCATTAACAAGTTACTTTATATTAAAACGAGAATTAGCTTTTTTGGCATTGTACAGTAATATTTTGGCGACATATTTTTTTGGTGAAAATGACCGATGACATAATATGTAAATACTAAACTTTATTGGCCAAATAACCAGTGGACTCTATTGGATCAAAATATGGCAAACATCTTCGTAGCCAATGTAAAACCGATGTGTTGATCATGAAAGTGTAGTTGTCATTCTAGAACCTGAAGAATGGAATGGAGAATTGACCAGCGTCTTGCCAGATCCCTCATATGTCTGTTTCCACCGTCCGGTACTTCATGGGGCTGTGATCGGTTAAGGGAACAGGGTGGGCCTTGCATGGACTCGAACCCATAGCCACGAAACTCTGCCTGCTGTCTATCCTCTGGGGTGGAGCGGGAGGGTGGAGGATCTCTAAGCTCGAAAGTTTTTTATTGTGACACACGAGGGCGGATACTTCCAGGTTGTTCAGCTTGCCTTCCTTGCAAATGCCAGTTTGCAGCTTTGGCTGAAGAAGAGAAATACAAAATACATTGCATTATGTTGGGAATCGAACTCATTATCACTCTCACAAGACACTAATGCACAGTATCTATTGATTATATACATTTTAACAAATCATTGATTTAACATATTTAGACGACTATTAAAGTCGATATTAATAATAGACCAACTTTAAAAGTTCACCAAATAGGTACTTATAACGCATTTAAGGTAAAATACAATTTTATTTTACAGAGTTATATTTGTTAAAAATATAATTATATAATATCTCGATTCATATTTTTAATTCCATATTATTCCTAACTAAAAATTAAAAAAAGCACTTCAAATTTGAGAAAATTGTCTCGTGTTGGGGCTCACTGAGAAAATATAATATTTACTATTATGAAGCACAGGCTTGTTATTTTTATGAAACTAAACTAAAGAATTGGTCGATAGAATAATTGATCGAAATAAATAAAAATATGTGAATCTTGTTAAATTTTAATTTATAATACAATCCATAAGAATTTATTGGTATTAACAAATCACAAAGTCCGGAACAAAACATGTGAACAAAAAATACATATAATCATATTGGATGAATTACTATATTGTAGTACCAAATTATGAAATATATTCAATAATAAAATGAACTTGGAAATCATTAAAATTAATAGGAAATATAAACTGCAGTGAAAAAATTTGATATTTTAATAAAGAAATAATTAATTTGTCTAATAAAATTGATAAATTCATTATTTGATAAAATTCACTGATAGTAATCAAATAATCTCTAATTAATAAAAATAATGTAAGGTAAATTATATATATATATATATATATATATATATATATATATATATATATATATATATATATATATATATATATATATATATATATATATAATGTATGTATATATAATATATGTATATATATAATGTATGTATATACTATTGACTTTAAGTTTTATTCATTCATTATTCACACATTCGTAGCTTAGAAATATGTACGCACATATTTTCTTATATTGAACAAAATTAAAACATGATATGATAAAAATATTTAAATTATACGATTCAATAAATTATGTTTCTCATTCCCATAACAATAATCGACTATAATAACTTATATTATTAAAAATATGCATCATTATTTTGCATTAACACATGATGCTTTACTTATAACAAGGTTATTCTCGTTATGAAAACTTATGTTAAAGTACAACAAAGTTATTTTGTAATTATTGCATGTGATATTTCTTTTTTATTACTTTGCTACAGTTTTTGATTCTTCCTTAAGTGCCTTTACAATGTTATCTATTTTTATTACAGCTCATTTACGTAAGTTTATTAAGCATTAAAACAATTTTATACAGCATATTGTACACCAAAACAAGCTGGCTTGATTGGTTAGGCTGTCGTTCTTGTTATCGGTAGGTAGAGGGAGATTCCTCGTGATTGTTAAAGACTGGAGCACGTTCAAGAAGTCGTGGTCACGATGTCGTCCGAGTGAAATGATATTTTTGGGGACGACAGGATGGGAGTCTATTCTGGAGTCTTCCACAGGTTTCCTGTTCAAAATTACGAAGTCTACCCCCGGACGGTTCGACCTAACATCTATAACCAAATTCTGGCCTAGGTACAGGGATGCAACTGTATTGCTATTAATATATATATATATATATATATATATATATATATATATATATATATATATATATATATATATTTGTGGTGTGTGTGTTACCGTGAAAAACTGAAATTGGAGAATGTCGACTTTCACCGGTGAATGTCAACAAACACCAAATACAGTCGGTGAAAGTTCGAATATTTCATTATATTCTTGTACATTCGGACCCTCACCGGTGTATGCCGACAATCACAGAAATGCTCTGGTGGATGAGGAAAAGTGAGGAGCCGACAAAGAGGCGAGTGGCTGTTTCTCGCCAAATCCTTTGTTCTTCTTAGAGTAAGCTTTGTCAGTCTTATGCAAGGTTTGATGGTGAGCAACGCTTTATTAATTTGTTTTTCGGATACCCTAATTTATACAGAATGGATACTGCGAGTGATCTTTTTCTTGAAAAGTTAAATGCATTCACTGCGGGTTAACGAGACGACAATTGTTTTTATTTTTCTCAAGAAAAGTACTCTAAAATATTTTCTGCAGTGGTTTCTGCTAAAACTAAGATCAACACACCTTTGGATTACAAGCGATTAAAATGCTTTGACGTTTTAAAAATCAATGATGAAAAGAAGCTAGTTGTACCATTAAAACCAGGAGAACCGAATATACAGTATTATGATACCAATGAGGAATTGGTCAGTAGACTATATGAAACTCCCACCAGATTAGGCCACGGAAAGTTGTAATGTTGTATTGAAATTTAGGCAAACAGAGTGTCAAATGGAACACAGTGCACATAAGAAAGGTGTTGTTGTGAAACCAATGATCAGTTCTGACTTAAGCTCAGGGTGTTAAGTGTATCTGATAGATCTGCCGTCAAACAGAGATGGCGAATATAATTTCATAATGCTGTATCAATATCAGTTAACTAAGTTTGTCCAGCTACGACTTATGAAAACTTAGAGGGCGGAAGAAGTAGCGTATCAGGTTCTTCCAAAACATTTAGTGCTCCAGCAATATTGCAATCAGATAATGGTAGAGAAATCAGTAATCAAGTCATACCCGAAATATGCGCTATGTGGAAAGATGTTCAGATAATTCAATGAAAGCCTCGTCGCAGTATAAATGAAAAAGCTAATCTGGATGCACAGAATATGCTAACTCCATGGATGAACGATAACGATACAAATAGAGGGTCAGATGGTTTACTCTTTGTTCAATTTGCCAAGAACACTACATTACCACGAAGGAATACGCCAAAGTCCTTATGAAGCCATGTTTGGTATTAAAGTGAAAAGAAGCATACCATCGTCTTTTTTTTTTTACCAAGCGAACGAATCACAAATATCGAAACCAAAGAACAACTTGAAGAAATTGCCAATACTTTTGAAATCACAGCTTGAAAAAACTGGTAGTACTTCCGAAAAAAATTTGAGAGGTGGTCATACCAAAAACCATATTCCAAAGAAAAATATTGAAAGAGGACTTGCAATTACCACGTCTTCACATCATGTTCTGACTAAAACATACGAGTTAATTTCTATAAAAAGAGCGGCCGCGAAAGAGAATCTTCAACTGCAAGCATCAAAAATGCTACGAACCTCATAAAAACAATTCCCTCTTGCTCAAATTGGTGATACTTTACGAATACATGCATCACCAATTTGTTAACCTGATGTCGACCGTGGTCGTACACATAACCGAAATGTGTAAGCGGTTATTGTTAGAATAGAAAACTCCTACTTCTGTAAACTTGTTAGCAAAAATGGTTTACTCAAACAGCTTTGTACACGTAATCAGTTCATAATTTGTAAAGAAAAGTTACTTTCCATAGATGAGATTTATTTTCAAGTAATGTCTCTGCGAAGCAGCTGCAGCTAATTCCAGAAGCTGCGGGCAAGGTTATTTACGATGTCATTGCAAAAAGAAGAGTTCCACAAATAAATGCCATTGTAAAAAAGCAAGGGTCTCTGGTACGATTCAAAGTGTCATAATAGTTTCAGTTGTTGCAATAAATAAGATATGAATCACATATATTTAGTAAGTTTTTTATTACTATTATTTTCTTTCTCATTTTAAATGAACTGTGTGTTTTAAGTCCTTAGTCATGCTTCTCAGAAAGAGAAGGGAAAAATTTATCGAAATTAATCATTAGATTGAATTAATTAGATGAGAATTAATTAGAAAATATAAATTTCGGAAATGCTCAACATTCACCATTATGGTGAATGTCAGAGTGCATGGTGAATGTCGACATTTACCGGTGAAAGTCAGAAGTAAGCGTATTTAGCAAATATATCGGACATATACCAAGCGACTATGTGAATGTTGACATTCACCGGTGAAAGTCAGAAGTAAGCGTATTTAGCAAATATATCGGACATATACCAAGCGACTATGTGAATGTTGACATTCACCGGTGAAAGTCAGAAGTAAGCGTATTTAGCAAATATATCGGCCATATACCAAGCGACTATGTGAATGTTGACATTCACCGGTGAAAGTCAGAAGTAAGCGTATTTAGCAAATATATCGGCCATATACCAAGCGACTATGTGAATGTTGACATTCACCGGTGAAAGTCAGAAGTAAGCGTATTTAGCAAATATATCGGCCATATACCAAGCGACTATGTGAATGTTGACATTCACCGGTGAAAGTCAGAAGTAAGCGTATTTAGCAAATATATCGGACATATACCAAGCGACTATGTGAATGTTGACATTCACCGGTGAAAGTCAGAAGTAAGCGTATTTAGCAAATATATCGGACATATACCAAGCGACTATGTGAATGTTGACATTCACCGGTGAAAGTCAGAAGTAAGCGTATTTAGCAAATATATCGGCCATATACCAAGCGACTATGTGAATGTTGACATTCACCGGTGAAAGTCAGAAGTAAGCGTATTTAGCAAATATATCGGCCATATACCAAGCGACTATGTGAATGTTGACATTCACCGGTGAAAGTCGACATTCTCCAGATTTCGGTGTGTCACCGTAAATCACACACACACACACACACACACACACACACACACACACACACACACACACACACACACACACACACACACACACACACACACACACACACACACACACTCACATACATACATGTAATTGCGTGTATGTGTTCATTATATATAAGGTGTATATTCTTTACATATTCTCAAAGCTAACATATAAACTGAAAAGAACTTTTTGATAAAATATTTCGAATTTAAAATGCTCATGCGATTTTATATGAACCATATTTTCACTAAATATTGCAGCAGTAGTGTTTTTTTTTTCGTATTTTATTCTTCGAATTACTATTAAAGTTTCCCACTGGAACACAGCTATAAATATTTCACAATACTTCGAAATTTATGATAGCTCATTTTTTTAAACTACATTTTTGAAGGCATAACTTATCAAAAGCACACTTTTGCGCGCTTCAGTTACTGATATATTTATTCATTTTTAAAATTGCATTTTTCCTTCATAACTTATTGCTCGATTTACTTACTAAGCATTTTTGTTCATTCCATGTATTTATATAATTTTAGTTTCCAATAAATTACATTAATGGTTAAATGAAACTTTCACATATTTATTATTTGTAGCTAATTTTGAATGCCCCTTCTGGGTAAAATATTAACATAATTACTTGGGGAAAAGAGGATTAGGCATCTACTTAAATAGATAATCCATTTGATATTCAAATTAAGTTTGTAAAAATAAAAAGTTCTTAAAATGGCAAGAATTTTTTTAGCTGCGTATTAAAACTTGAATGAGTTCAGAGACAAGATTTATTGTATTTCCCGCAATAAATGATAAAAATTTCAGATTTCAATAAACGAACTACTTTAAGTAAGGTATATTCACCGATATTAAAAGACTAAAGGAGATAAACTCTGAATTATAATGAATAATAAAAATTAAGTGCTAATTTTGAATGCGATTATATGCACTTGCATGAATCTCTACTTAAATTTTATTGATTTAAATTGTTTTATACATAATAAAGAGGGTGTATCATTATAAAACCTTCAGTAAATGGAAATTTTTAAAGTTCTTTTAATGTTTTTGTTCTTTAACTATAATGTACAGTTAATTTATATTTTTAAATTTTATATATTAAATTAAAAAAGATTTAAATGTCTATAACACAGGTTAATTTCTACGAAATATTATTTAACTTTTGCAGGATAAAATATTTCAATTAAATAAAATTATAATCATTAATAATCAGAGATGAAAAATTATTTAATTTATTAAATTTAAAATTATTTACCACCTAAATATTGATGAAAATTATCTTGAATTTTTCATTAAATATAAATAAAAAATCTTAAAGTTTTTTGTTTCGTTCTTCAATTTATGTTAATGAAAATTTGGGAAAAAATAGAAAATAAAAATGTTTAACGTTTATTAAACAGTAAATAAATCTTACGATTTATTAAATAAAAAATGCATAATTAATCAGTTTTAAAGAATATGAATTTGTGAAAAGTAAAAACAGACTGGAATTAAATAAAATCATAATAAATGTTAAATTACTTTTATTTGAAGAATAATTTTTATTTTACATGGAAAAGATATAATATTAAACTTTTAGGAAAAATTACGTTCATGAAAAATACCGAATAATTCAGAAAGTTTGTAAGATAATTCTTTAGAAGATATTTTAATATTGAAACATTATAGATTCTAATTAATAACAAAAGAATGCTGAAATACTTTTCCTTAAAAATGAAATAAACCTTATATTTATCACTATGCAATTTATATCACTGTAAATAATATAATTTAAAGCTTACATCTACTAAAAACTACCATGAAAATTCGAGATAAAATATAATAATCTTCGAGTACCAATTAAGATTCGTTTCTTTAAAAATTTGATTATATTTTAAAAATTCAACTTTTTGCCCTTTTTTAATTTGAGTATTGAATTTTCCATATTTATTACTTAAAAAATAAAATAATTATATCAAAATAAATGGAGATCCTAATTAATTACTAAAAATATACCTTTTTGTAAGGCTGAATATCATAATTCAGAGTAAGTCTAGATATGTTTAGACGATTTTAATGGAGTGAACACAGAAACAATTATTCATATTTTGTGCTTTAATTATTTTTAGCCTTTGTTCTTAATTATCACCTAACACTGCATATTTTTTTTTTTTGCAATAGGGGAATATTTTGTTGTCTTATCTTGAACTGGTTTCCTGAGTGTAAGTTTCAAACTTAAAAAAATATAACTATTCTGAAAATAAAATTTTGCTCGCTGAGGATATTTTCTTACGGCGCAAAAAAGTCGTGTAAAAAATGACTATTTCACCGATACTCTTCCCCCTGCATAGAAAATAATCTCAAAACGATAAAATATCTTTTAAAAAGAAAAATCTGGTGTATAGATGAACATCGGTTTTTTTTTAAATTTAAACAATAAAACAAGAAATAGAATAGTCCAAAGTCTTCAAAAATAGCATAGTATCATAACTAAAAAATAGGAAACATTAACCTTAATGCATAGTCCTGATATTTATTGGGATATTATTTTGTCACCATTTTATTTGCCTGATAATGTAATGCAATATTTGACTAAATTAGTTCAAAACAAACATAATTTTATAATATAAATGTTATAAGATAGAATATATATGTCACAAATAATAATAAAAGCTCTGTATGGAAACTTTGCAATACATACAAATGTTCACCAATATAATGAGAAACTAAGTCCAATAAGTGCAGTAACTCCTAGTCATAGAAGAAATGCCTCACCCAAGATTTGAAAAATGCATACTTTATTAGCAGCAAAATAGCTACATTATAATTAGTTTGTTTAAATAAAAAGAAAATTAATAAAATTTTGAAAAAAATTTTGCTTGCTTAAAATTTATCAAAATCTGAGTATTATAACAACATTTAAACGTCAATTTTCATATTGCACTGATTTTGTCATAGTTTAGTAAAATTATTCTCTAAATGCCTACAAAGAAACACCTAAATGATAAATAAAATATTGCAATACTTTAATATAACACATTAAAGCTAGATAAGCAGAAAATAATATAAATTGAGAAAAATATATTAAAAGTTTGAATTAATAAAAACTTCACTGTATATTACAGGAGTTTATATAAATATATATATATATATATATATATATATATATATATATATATATATATATATATATATATATATATATATATATATATATATATATATATATATATATATATATATATATTCAGCAGATATAGAAGAGAAGTAATCTGTAAATTATCGAGGTAATTAGCACATTTATATCAGCAAAATTTGTACGTTATTTTCATAAATAACGAATTATACCTTTTACTGAATAATGAAATTTTAGGTATTTGTTAATTTTAGATCTTTTTGTTAAAACGACATTTCTATATATAGGAATTAACATATTATATTATAATATAAATGAATTAACATATTATATTTTAATATAAATATTAATTAACATATTATATCATATCTCTCATCATGAATTAAAAAAATTATATCATATTGTAGTAAAAAGAAAAGCCACTGGAATTTATTTTTATTATAACATATTTAATATTTATCAAATATTATAATAGAATAAAAGACTTTAAAATGTAATTACAATTAAGGTAATTAGCATAATATTTATTTTTCAATATCACAATTAAGTCCGCATTTCAAATGATATCCAGATCATTTATATTGTAAATTACCTAGGTAATTTCCACATTGAGTTCTTAATTATCGTTTTTCGAGCTTTAAGATTAGCAAGCGTGTATATATATATATATATATATATATATATATATATATATATATATATATATATATATATATATATATATATATATATATATATATATATATATATATATATATATATATATATATACCTACAATTAAATTGATATTGAGATTATTAAAACATATTCATATTTATTATATTAACAAACAAGGCAGATAATGTATAAAACTTTAGTGATTTCTTACATTCAATTTAAAAAATGTGTTAAAGATATGATAAAGATCTTTTGGAATTTTCATGAATAACTAGTTAGAAAAAATATCTTTCATAGTTTTTAAGCAAAAATATATTAAATGAATAAATAACAAATGAAATTCTTTTTTTGAATTTGCGACTTTAATAAAATTTTCTTGCGAAAATGTTTTCATTTTAAAAATAAGTAAAAAGGAAATTGAAAATTTTTCCTGGCTGAAAAATCCCTGATACTGTGGCAGTATGTTTTTATGATTGTCATATAAATAAATTCGTATGAGTATACATATTTGCATCTCACGTGATAACAAATTGAAATATTGGAAATTTGTGTTTCGTTTAAGAGTCCACCGTTTTCCAAAATTCTTACGTGATTTGTAAATCAATAAATTAATTAAGATAAAGGAAAGTTATATCGCGTTTGCTTGAAGAATTTCTTATTTCGTTTGGTACTTTTTCGTCATTCCTTGTTTAAATCCTTCTAAATAAGACATCCAACTTCTTTAATGGCTTTGCCAACCTTTACTTTCAAGGATTACACGTCATGCATTTTGAAGAACCAATTAGAAGAAAGGAAGGAGCATTGTCTTAAACGCCTGGATCTGTGACTTCTCGCATTCAACTATTCTAAACCTAATTACGGGTATTCTGAATTTCATTTAATGAGGTCATTCAGTTTACATTTAATTTGTCCTAGTACCATGACTTAGTATTCAGTATGTGTGCGATACTGATTGTCGTGTCGACGACATTCTTGGCGAAGCCTTGGCGATATCCATGATTCATGCAAATTGCGATTGAAATTTGGAATTTAGCTCACAAATTGGTTGATACTGCGGATTATTATCCTCGTGTGGGGAGAAGACGCGTGACTTCTGTTTGTTTTAACCAATCAGAATGCAAATACTTTCAATCAGAAGACATTTGTGCAACACAAAATCTGATTTATTGATTTGAAACTAACTGGATTGTATAGTTTGTTTACCGAGCTGAAATAAGGATTTTAGGGTTGAGTAAGTATTTGAAATCATTCAATGAGCATGTGCATTGCATTTGTTCACAAATTACACTAATCAGAAATTTTCAAGATTTTAAATGCAAAATTCTAGAAAATTTTTGCAAATATTTTGTTTTTCATTTATTCCTTTAAATTATCCAAAGAGCAATTAATACGTTAATGTATTTTGCATTACTTTTTACTTTTTTCTACAAACGTTCTCATTTTAATGTTTCTAAATTCAACCTACATAACTTACGCTGGCAATTAACACTAATATTTTTCTTCACTTTTTTTAAAATTTTAGTACTAGTGCTACTAATTGAATTTTCAATATTTAAACTTGTTATGAGAAAAACATTATTGCAGCAGTCAAAATGATTAATTTGTGATATTAAAAAATACATGATTGATATTATGGTTAGCTATGTTAATATATGTATAATATATATATATATATATATATATATATATATATAATATATATATATATATATATATATATATATATATATATATATATATATATATATATATATATTAGGTTGGTTACTATGAAATGTCGGATTCTTAAGTGATTGTATAAAACTGCATATCTTTCTTCAAAAGCTGTTTATTCAATCAAAGTATGCTCCATTCGCTTCAATACACTTCTCCCAACGAGATTTTAAAGCGTAGATGCCTGTCTTAAAAAATTTTGGTCTTTAGAATTAATAAACTCTGATATCGAGTTTTTTAGACTGTCTTCATTTTCATAGTGTTTGCCCCTTAAAAACAGCTCTAAATGCTTGAAAAAATGAAAATCGGTCGGCGAGAGATCCGGTGAATAGGGTGGATGCTGCAATGATGAGCATACGTTTAACCGATCCAGCTTATTTCGCTCTGTCAGTCCGTGCGGTACCCACTTGTCCATCTTCTTAACCCTGCCAATCTCAGAAAGGTGTCTCAATATCGTTGTATGGTCAACTTTCATCCTGATAGCAAGTTCCCTCGTGGATACGGCTGGATCCGCTTCCACTAGAGCCTTCAGGTCATCATTCTTCACAGACGTTTTGGGTCTTCCGCGCGGCTCATTTTGCAGTGAAAAATCGCCAGTCCGAAATTTTCCAAACAACGCTGCACTTTTCGATCGTTAACCGTATTCTCCCCAAACGCTTGTTTATGATGCGTGCAGCATTTGCAGCACTATTACCAAGTTTGTACTCATATAAGAAAATGACGCGAATGTCGGCAGAATTCATATCGGCAATAAACTCAAAAGAAATAAAAAAGGGAAGACCTTCGAGAAAACCTATTTTGCTGAAATGAGTCTCTGGCAATGGACAATACGAGTATGAATGAGGTTATGCCAAATACAAAAGTATAACGAAAACAGGGAGGAAAACGTCCGCATGTAAAGAGAATCCGACATTTCATACGCACCAACCTAATATATTATATTTATATATATATATATATATATATATATATAATATATATATATATATATATATATATATATATATATATATATATATATATATATATATATATATATATATATATATATATATATATATATATATATATATATATATATATATATACACACAAAGATAGATTACGGTACTATAATAAGCTGTCCAGATTTTCCAGTTAACTTGCACTGACCTGTTTTTTGTTCCTCCTGTGGTGGTTCTTCCAGGGCCAGACCTTCCTGTCCGGTGGGAGGACATCCCCGCTAGAGGCACTGTAAGTGGGATTGGAGAAAGTGAGAGTGGATTCTAACTCTTCGTCTCGACGCTTTTTACTAAAAAATATTCCAACAATGCAGTCTGCAACTTTGTATTTAATGACAAGGAAAACTCTACTTAAAACTTGCTTTTCTTAAAATAATATTTAAATAAAAGTAACCCAACGACTTTCCCTTATTACCTTGCAGTTTGAAAGAACAGAAACGCGTGTTCTCAATCGCTACAATTCTGAAGAAAAACCGCAGAAATCATTTGTCTGCAGATTCCAAGGAAATTATAGAGTTCGTTGAATGTTTTTTATTAGCTGATTATCACTTCCAATGCTTAAAAATTAATCAATTTATTGCCTGTTAGTGATTTGCATTATTCAGTAATAATAAAGAAACAGATTGTTCACATCTATTAATGAACAAAATTATAACCAGTGAGCCATTGCAACTTCGTAATCCATGGTGGACTTGTGCCCTCTATTTTAGAGATAACGAATCACATGCTCCATCCAATAAAAAGCACAATCATCCATTTACTTAAAAACAAAGCATTTAATTACTAATAAAGTTCTATAATAAAAAAATTAGCTGATTTTCTGAGGAAATCAATCTACAAATTTATAAACAGAAATTATTTTATTAATAAGTGTATTAATCCTTGTTATTAAATGTATAAATTGTGTGAACCTTTAGCTATTTGTGACGTCTTTAGGAGCATATTTGTGTTAATTTGTTGACAGATTTTCATTAATTTGTGGATTATTTACGAAACAGCAATCGCGCGATAATTAGTTCGGCTGAAAATCGGAATAGTATTTAGAGTACTCCTCATTTTCTCTCCAATCTGGCGTCATATTGTTGGCAATGATGTGGATTTATTTTTTGACAAACTTAATATTTTTCGCATTTTGGATCTTATTTTCGTTTTAATGGGAAAAGTTTTCATTATTTACATGACATATTTCGAAGAATTTACCAATGCAATTGATATTTTTGAAAAAATATTAATTTCGCATTTGTAAAATTTGTGTAATTCCTTTAACTGTGATTCATTGCACATGTTTCGAAGCCATTTTGTTTCGAACACGCTTGAAAGTTCAGTTTGTTTTCAAAAATATGTGAATGTGTTTAAGAAAATGTGCTAATAAAAAGAGACTTGTTGAAGACAATTCTTATATACAAGGTAAACTAGAAAGTTCTTGCCGTTTTCACGTTGCGATTGAATGAAGTGAGAATAAGTATGTAAATTAGTGTATGAAGTGGTTGAGACACCGGTCAGTTGAGAGAAGGAATATCAATAGTTTAAAAACCAGGTCCACTGCTCACATTTATCAATCGCAACTCGTACAATAGTGACGAGAAATGCACTTGTCTAAGGAGCTCGTTCGGTATTGTTTGCTTTACTACTTCAAAATGGACTTTGCCGATAACGTGAGGCCACATATTGCGTAATTGACCAGGAATATTATAAAGCGACTTGCTTGGGAGACTTTGTACCCTGATTTTTACTCACCTGACTTTACACCTTGAGATTACCACCTCTTCCATTCCCTGGACTTTAATCTTCTTACAAAATCCTTCACCAATGAAGCAAAACTGCGCCAAGTACTCACGTTACTTCTTTGCGTCCAAAACCCACGAGTTTTACCGCAAGGGGCTTGCACAACCGGAGACACGTTGGCAGACAATAGTAATTATTTCGAGAACTATCAATATGCTAAGCTGTCAGTAAGTCGTGTTTGTAGGTGATTAGAAACGGCAAGTAATTACTTGCTTACCCTGGCATTAATTTTTACAATTACCTAGCTACAATTGCTCTTCAATAAGTATCATAATATATCTTCCTAATTTTAATATAGTGATTTGCAAAATGTATTTATCTAAAATCTAATGCAGATAATTATTTAAATTATTTGCAAATAAAGCACTTAAGCAATTATAATTCAAAATTTTCATTTTTTAAATCAGTCAAATAAAATGTATTATAACTTGAAAAGAAGAAAACTGTTTTTTAAGGGAAAATAAACGAAAAAATATATGCTGTTTAGAGAAGGAAATGTGTTTACTTACTTTCTTTTCCAAAAAATAAGAGCTATTGTTAACACAAGTCCTACAATAAGAAGTAAAGCGCTCAGTGCGATGTAGGCGGTTTGTAGGACGGGATCTGTAAATGAAAATATATTTTTTAAAATAACTTTTTTAATATTCCAATAATAATAACCGGTCGATGAAAAAAATTCATAAGTTTTCTGGTAGATGGCTGTAGTGATCGCAAAGTCAATTTCAGATTTGTGATTGGGACAAGACTATTTCGCTGGAATATATATATATATATATATATATATATATATATATATATATATATATATATATATATATATATATATATATATATATATATATATATATATATATATATATATATATATATATATATATATATATATATATATATATATACATACATATATATATATATATATAAATATATATACATACATAAATAAATATATATATATATATATATATATATATATATATATATATATATATACATACATAAATAAATATATATATATATATATATATATATATATTTATATATGTATACATATTTATATATATATATATATATATATATATATATATATATATATATATATATATATATATATATATATATATATACATACATATATATATATATATATAAATATATATACATACATAAATAAATATATATATATATATATATATATATATATATATATATATATATACATACATATATATATATATATATATAAATATATATACATACATAAATAAATATATATATATATATATATATATATATATACATACATAAATAAATATATATATATATATATATATATATATATATATATATATATATATATATATATATATATATATATATATATATATATATATATATATATATATATATATATATATATATATATGTATGTATATATTTGTTGTTGTTGCTTATCCCCGACTGGCGTGACAGTACCATCACACCAGCCCCATGAATCCAAAAATAGTCAGTCTCTCGAGCACCACCTCCGGTCTCAACTCCATGTCTCCTCTCTCACACCCAATGCACTGAAAAATATGAGATGGAGAGGCCTGAACCACTCGACATTTGGGACAGAGAGGTTAGACCTATATATATATATTTAAAAGTGTGGAATAATGTCAAAGTTAATGTCTTTTGTGTTAATGTATAATAAATGTGTTTTCTAAAAATAATATCTTTGTGTTACTCTACAATCCTATAGAGAAGAGAGGATGGTGAGAAGCTTAGAGTGTGTTAATGTTTCCGATAGTCTAGCATGATGGCGATGAAAAGTACACGCGATTTTCTTTTTGTCCAATCCATTGAGGTATTTTAAAGTTAAGGATGCATTTCCTACAAGCGCATGCTCGTCTTCGAAAATGCCAATAAAATTGCAAAAGTTATCAAAATTGATCACCATGTCAGAAATTGCAGCTCCGCCCAGGAACTGAAGATCGGCCATGAAACAGTTTTACACCATTTGCACAAAGCTGCGTTCAAAAAGAAACTTGTTTGAGTGCCATACCAATTAACACAGAAAAACATGATGCATTAAATTTATATCTGCAAAGCCTCTTCGCGAAATTAAATGAAATCGACTAACTTCCTCAAGTGAAATGTGACTGGGGATGTGAAATGGTTCACACAGGGCAACATTCAACGAAAATAATCGTGGTCAAATCTCTGTGAAACACCTGCATTGCAAAAATTACTCTCTCAGTGATATGAAATTGACGTCATGACGTTAACAAGAGATTTTCGTCAGTTGGAATCAAGAATTCTAAGAGAAAAGCATTTTGAAGACATCTTTCAAGTGGCGGTAAATAATCGAACAAAACGATGCATATTTGACCAAAATTGGTATTCCGAACTATGTTAAACGAAGTCTTGAAATTCCTATAAAAACAATGGAATTATTTTCTCCGTCAATATATATTTTATTTCACTTGCAGAAATTATATGAACTTTACAAGGGAGATAAACAAAGCAATAATTGGGAAATTATTTTTAATTGACAAAAATGGGCTGCGTGAGAGAAGATAAACTGCAACGAAAAACGAAAGGTTGTAAAATGAGATTGTATGCTAGAAATAAACGAATTTTAGAGTATTAGTACTCTAAAACAAATGAAACGCGCGTGAAAAGAAAATTGTATGATAAAAAGTAACCGCTATATATTTGATATCAAAAATAAAATATTGTCATTTTAATATTGCAAGAAAACGTAGTCATATTCAAATAATTTTGAAGTTTACGTCAAATGAAATACAAGATTATTTTTAAAATATATTTAAAACTCATTATGTGACAAAGAAAATTCAAGATTTGAACAAGAGAGAGAATAGAATTCCAATTTAAATCCAGATTATAATAGTAACAAAAGCATTTCATAAGTGAAATTCTTTTGAAATTCAAATAGATGCTTGTGTTAGTTCTTTTAATTCATTCTATAAGCATATTTTCAGATTTGATAGTAACAAATGGTATGGAAATAAAATTTTCTCATTAAAACTGAGGTTATCGTCTTTTTAATGATAACTCATCATCTATAACTTATTGTTAAGATCATCAGTTCAGCAGTGGTTTCAAATTCCACTTTAGCCATAGATGTTTGTAGCAGTTATAAATTGACATTAAACCTCTGATCCGAAACGAATCAATCATTTTGTGCATAAAATAGTCATCTAACAACAACAATAACTAATCGGAGTTTTCCCATTTAGAATTTGGTTTTCACTGGCAGATTAAATTCTTAGTAATATAACCAAAATTTGCAAATCCATGAAAGGAAAATTAAGAAAATGTTTAGTGTTTCTCCTGTTTTATTTACTGTGTTAACATATTCAGAGGAATCTACGCATGAATTCACCAGTCATCAAATTTATACATTAGAGTGCACCATCACCTTCTACAGTTGTGTGAGTAGATTTGGGCTCAGCAGCTTTTCATTAAGGCATCATTTACGATGGCAATGATAGGGGGGTGACCATTTCCCCCTCGTTATGTTGCTGGATCTCCATGGGTTGGGGACGCGTACACATTAATATGTGATGTCCAAAGTTTTTTCAATAGATTGCATGTGGGGGGTACCAGCCCAGGTGTGGCCTCGTCAATCTGATGGTGGCTCATAATGATCAGGCGTTTGGTGGTAGGCGAGTATTCCAAAACCTGTTCACCTTAAGTTATCATCCGGGGGTCTCTTGTACAGCTATGTATGTACTCAAGTATGTTTAGATATTTATATAAAACATTTTACAGTAATTTATTTTATCTATGACATCAAAAATGTAAAAAAATAATCGCCAAATTTAATGTAATCCATGACCCAGATTCATTTACATAGGTAGGTTTCAACGTAAAAATGTGGCAGTGTCAAAGCTATAAAAATCAAATTTCTCATCAACATTTAACATTTTTTATTAATAAGTTATGAAATTAAATTTATATAACGAAAACATAAGTACCTAATGTAAAATTTGCTTAACAAATATGATATGCAAATATGGCTGTAAGAATAATTACAGTAAGAATAATGAAAGGAAATATATAGCAGATTTGATATAAACTTGCAGTACAAATGTTTCTTGGAATTAAAAGCTATTTTCAAGTTAAACAGTTTTCGTGATGCCTCGTGTAAGGAGAAATACCGACTAGAACATGTCTTACGTGTTTAAGATTGATTTGATATGTGTGTCTGTCTGTGTGTGAAGATCGTGGAAGAATGTGATGAGGTTCATCACAAGATTTCACGATTTTTAAATCTATTTACATTTCCGATTATGAGCTGTGCATGGCATCAATAATATACGATAAAAAAAATGATTTGCTCAGGAAACATCAAGTGTCTAGACGAACATTTTAACGACGTCTTTATTAGTAACAATTGTCATCAATTGTCAAATGAATGCACGGTTACATTTCTCCTTGACACAGTATCAAAACAGATTGAAGACATGCAGCTATCATTATTATAGAAATATAGAGTTATAATTATTTTCAAATATAACGAAGAGGCCACTGTTTATTGCCAAGAAAATATTTTGTTTAACATATTTAATGAGATTTATTTGAGTTGGAAGTCTCCTCTTCACACCCATTTCGTGCAAGGACGTTGGACGTCATAGAAGAACGTGGACTCGTTTCCAACCCACGGAACTTCTGCAGCTTAGTGAGGGGGAATGGGATCGCCCTTCCAGTGGTACACTTTGCTGATCTCAGCGGAAGTGGAGTGGAGTTAATGAGCCACTCGGCCTTCCTGTACATGAAAACATTCAGTGAATTCTATGACGGGAGCAAAACAGACGCACTTGTGTATGCCATTTAATAAGTGTTGTTTATGACGCAAGGACAAGCCAAGCTTGTTAGCTGAAGGATACGACATTAAGTGAGAAGGGTGAGCCTTTCGTTTAATTAGAGCACCACGAATGTGAAAGTATGACTTTGATCGAAGACGCCTCCGATAGATGGCACCACTAGAGAATCCACAGTAACTTCAGTAAACTTTAACGAACACTTTTCGTTACACTATGCAAAATAAATAAGTTGTCCACCACTCACCGTGCGGTGTGAAGCCTATCATATGACACCGTCCTTTCTGAACATCTATTTCGGTGCATCTGAAAAAGAGCGTAATTAAAAAATTCATTAGTTAAATATAATTACAATGTTTAATGTATAACAACCATTAGTTAAGCATAATTTACTAAGACAGCTAAGCTTAACTATTTCAGTAATTTTCCCATCTGAGTGAAAATAAATGAATTATTTCTGACGCGCGTTCACAATTTCAGGAAACAATATACATGGAATAAATCTTGAATTAGAAATAATATAAAAATGCTATTGGTTTTTGAAATTTTCCCAAAAAGAATTTAAAATGTACCAAAAAAACGCGTCCCATAATCCAAGTGTTAAAATCCGGAATATGTATAAGCAATTGGACATTGTAAATCAATCTAATCATGATGGTAATCGAGAACTATAATAGAAGCCATAAAAAAATTGTTCTAGAATTATTCCCCAAAAGTCCGTGTATGCTATTTCAATTCTAGCAAAATCATACGTTTCAGAAGACAGATTTGATCGTTGTCCATTGTACAATCATGATGATATGGATGCTGCTCACCTCAAGAACTATCCTGAAGTCTTAAAGTTTGTGACTGACAACTCTTTTGAGGCTACTGAAGGACTTTATTCTTTCAGTAGCCTCAAAAGTACTCTTTTCATACTTGTTCATCTTTTTATTGGGTTGCTCGTTGATTAATCGAGGACGGAAGTAGGGTAAAAAAAGAAGACAGATTTGTATCCAGGTAGAACAGATATAACGAAGGAAGATGTCAGCTTTAAGGAACTATAGTTGCTTACTAGAGTTTTTTTCTTCCTGGCCTGCTGCTAGTTTCGTAAAACAAAAAGTGCGCTTTCTGTTTCTGAGTTCGAAAGAGGATTGCTATCAACAGAGTTGCTGATTATACTTTCAAGAAATAGGCTATCATGACAGATGTCGATAAGCAAGTCATGTGAACATGGAATTCGTTAATGTAAGTATAAAAACGATTGTCAAACTTGCACCACAACATGCGATAATTGCTGTATTCTTCTGACTGTAATGATTTGATGTTCTTCAACAAACCAACCATATCAGATTAAATATCGACACAATAATTGGTGTCATCACAAAATACGTTTGACGTAAATAGCAAAACAACGATTGACAAATTTGCAACACAACATACAATGATTGCGGAATTTAGCAGGCAATAAGGTTTGTTCCCAAACCTTACCATATAAAGATTAAATATGGTTTGTAGACACATCATTTAAAGTCAACACAAAATGTTTGGCGTAAATGGCAGGCACATAATCAGAAACTGTCCATTACATTGATCATGTTTCATTTTAAACATTAATTCATAGGTTTAGGATGGTGTTAAGAACGGCATGGATGGACAAACAAATTTTATAACGCATTACTTTCAATCAAAATATCATGTACCTTCCCTTAAAAAACTAATCTCTATTGACCAAAATGTAAAGACACCAAGGAAAGAGACTGCTAACTCAGTTTGAATCCCAGACAGTTCTTGAAGTCGATATAGTAATTTAAGATGGTACCGCGAATACAACTTCTACATTATTACATCCCTTTAACTGTACTTTCCAAGCCATTGATTGGTCTTTATGATTTCGTCAGCCCACTGTTTACTTCAGACATTACCTTTCATCGTTCTAGAACTGGATAAAGTAGTTTAGGATGGTACTGAATTCTACTCCTGCATTCTTACATCATAGTAGCGGTACTTTCAATAGCCATTGATATAGCCTTATGATTTTTCAACCTGCTGTACTTTCTTTCCTTTAGACATTACCTTTCATTGTTCTAAAACTTGGTAAAGTAGTTTAGGATGAATTCTACTCCTACATTCTTACGTCACAATAGCGGTACTTTTACTATCCATTGATACAGCTTTATGAATTTTCAACCTGCTGCACTTTCTTTCCTTCAGACATTACCTTTCATTGTTCTAAAACCTGATAAAGAAGTTTAGGATGAATTATACTCTTACATTCTTACATCATAGTAGCGGTACTTTTACTAGCCATTGATATAGATTTATAAATTTTCAACCTGTTGTACTTTCTTACCTTCAGACATTACCTTTCATTGTTCTAAAACTTGATAAAGTAGTTTAGGATGAATTCTATTTCTACATTCTTTCATCATAGTAGCGGTACTTTTACTAGTTATTGATACAGCTTTATAAAATTTCAACCTGCTGTACTTTCTTTCCTTCAGACATTACCTTTCATGGTTCTAAAACTTGATTAAGTAGTTTAGGATGAAATCTATACTCCTACATTCTTACATAACAGTAGTAATATTTTCACTAGACATTGACGTATCTTTATGAATTTTTTTCAGTCTACTGTCTTTTAATTCAGTCATTAACTTTTACGCTATTTCATCAGTAATACTCAAGTGAACATTCAAGGTTTCCTAAGTTCAGAGTCTTGAAGCAATATGTTTCTATAATCATCTGGATTATTTATACCTGTATCTCATTGAAAATACCATGTTATTGTTTGGAAATGCATTTTAAACCGTGCTTACCTCGTGCTGCTGTTGTTCGCCGGGACTGCAGTAGGCACTGAAGACTCTTTCAAAGTGGCAGCTTCTTCCACATCAAAGCTCTTTGTGGGTTCTGGCAATATTTCACCAGGTACTGCAGAAAGATATTGTGATATAAAACAGCATTTTGATCTCAAAAAATTATAGAGAAACATTAATTAAAGATTATATCAACATCAAAATGCTTCGGCAATTTTGGTAATAATTCATAGTATATGCACTATTATACTGCCCTTTAAAATATTATTTGTAGTAAAAAGTATTATCTGTCATTTACAGGAAATTAGTCCTTATATTAATATATCTGGTAAAAGATTTATTTTACAAAAAAGCAAAGAGACAAGAAAATTAATGCGCTTCTTTAAATAATCTATTGATGTTTCCCTATTTTGCTATCAAACATTAATAAAAAATTTTACAAATTGCATATCGGTTATCGAATAATTTATGAATTATTTTGAAAAATATTCGATGAATATGCAGTAAAATATAATATGACCAAATAATTGAAAATTAATTTCTGAAAGATAATTAACTTTTTGTTCTTCTTTGTTTTATTATTTATTTCTTTTTTGACTGATTCTCTTTAAAATGTAGAATAAAATAATTAATAATTTTTTTATTAAAAGGAGTACGTTATTTATATGATGTTATAATGAATAAAATTGATTTTTAATTCAAACCAAAGCTTAACGTTAGCATATGTGAATTATATAAACACAATCGTAAGACAGAAATTAATGCTCCAACATCTAGCGCAAAAGAAAAATAAATATTAACATTTTTATTACGAAATCTATTTTCCATGTTAATTTTGAAGTACTATAAATTCTTTTATGTAGAATGCTGTGAATGAATTCATTATGTCAAATGGAGTTATTCTTAAAAACATTTCTCTGTTTTTCTTTAAAAAAAAAAACAGTTTTTTGGCAATATAAATTTTCTCTAAATTTTTATGATATATTTGGTTACATTCGATGAAAATGTTTACAGAAATATAAATCATGGAAATTATTAGATCATAAGAACTATACATTACGTATATCTTAAATTATTTTGAGGGAAGTAAAATTTTTTGTCTTATTTTCAGATGCCTTTTTCTAAAAATACCTTACAAACTATCAATAAAATTAATATAAATTTTATGATATTCAGTTTATATGTTGCCACCATTTAATATCTGATACAGAAAATTAAAATGAAAATTGTAAATATTATTCTGAAAACCATACATATTTGTTGGCAAAAATGATGTTTATCACCCACACACAAAACTAAACCTGTGACACTACATCAAAAATGTTTCGCTGACCAAGGGTCTTGGGGTACGAAGCATTTGTCCAGGTTCAATAATCAACCTAACTCAAAGTCTCCAGAGTTTAGTTCCCAAGAATGCTTGGTGCTTAATTTTATAGACCCATTGAAGGAATAGAAAGCTGAGTCGTTGCCAAGCCCGAGGGTCGAACCACGGACTTCTGCGTATAGAGCGGGAAACGTTGCTACTGAGCCACAGGGCTTCACGTCACGCAAAATGCAACTCTTTACTTCAAGAGACTCTTGTATGTATCAAAGACAAGACTTTTGATTGCTTATTTCTAGCAAACAAGGTAAAGTTCACCATCGAATAGCTGAGAGCATTGTCCAAGTGTATTTTGTTAATCAAACGATTTTTTTTATATAAAGACCAAATCATCGGCTGCAGGAGCCGTTTTCCTTTGATTCAGGCGTTGACAATAGAACAGAAGGTAAACCAAAGTGAAAAAGACGAGCGAAAACATCTGCTTTGCAGTTAGTTTAAGCAGGCAAGGACGATTTAATTCCGTGGGTTGGGAACGTGTCCACGTTAATATGTGACGTCCAAAATCCTTCCGCTGGTGTGGCGTGGATGTGGAGAAGAGGGTGCCAGCTCAGGTGTGGCCTCGTCACCTGACCGTGGTTCAAAATGACGAGGCACCTTAAAAAGAGCAAAGTCGTACTTTCACCTTCGTGGTGCTCTGATCCAAACGAAAGACGCTCCCTATTGACTTAATTCGCACAGCCAAAGGCATAGCGAGCATGGCTTGTCCAAGTGTCAAAAGCAACAACAACAGGACGATTTAAATATTTAAAAATTTCATTGATGAATAGAATTCTAAATTAATGATTACAATATTTGTAAACAATCTCTTTTGAATCATAAGACTTGCTTACTTGCTTACGCCAACATCAAAAGTTTGCCTTTTTATACTGTGTTAGTTAAGTATACTGACGTCATTTGTCGTTTGTTTACTTCTGACACCATGTTGAGGATTGCGTAAAGGACTAAGACTGTTGAAAGTCATGATTACAATTCACTGCGTAGCTACTTTCATGAAGGACTTTTCATAGATAGTAAATGTGAGTATCACAAGGGAGGAAACCCGGGAAATTAAACATCCACCCCGACAAATGTGCATGGATAAATTAGAACTGAAGTGTCCATCTCCCATTGTTCAACAGTGGCTGGGATCAAACCTGATACCTTTCTGTGTGAAGAGTGCTATCTTATTATTAGGTCACAATGACCCCAAATGGGTTTGTTTACTGAAACGAAATGGTTCCCGGTAATCTTTGATTATATAGTGCACTGAAATTAACTTAAATGCTCATTAGAACATTTCATAAATTCATCCATACGAATTTAATTTCTGTATCAATTAAATATTTCAAAATTAGGGAATTAACAGCAATGTTTCGATGGTCACTTTTCATTTTTTATTTGAATACTGCGTTTTATAAATTTGAAGGCAAAAGATGCAAACAGGAATCAAAAGGTAAACTTATAAGTAGAATAAAGTAGAATACAAAAAATAAAGATTTGATACAAAGATACAATAATATGGTCCCCACTTTCACTGATAAAAATGTACCCCGACAATTTTAACTTTCAAACAGCAAGAATATTTTTCCTTATTATTATTATTTTGTATTAATTTTATTACAATGTCATTTGATGCACATCTACTACGGTTTCCACATTTAAACAATACAGGGGAGGAAGTGAGGGTACCCTATATAGAGGGTTACCCAGTGAGTATGCCATCGTAGTAGGTCTTCGTAATTTAGAAGAAAGAACAAAGTAGACCACCCCAGAGGTGTCATTTCACGTGGAGGACATTGCGACCACGACTTATTTAACTTTCCATGGCACCCATAAGCAAACACGAATGATTTTCGATAAGGCCGGATTTGAACTCATTACCTTCCGATTACGAGAACGAACGTCCTAGCCAACCAGGTCTACGTGGTCTTCATTCGAAAACTAAAAGATGAGAATCCATAAAATTTCTTTTAGATGTAATTTTAATCTTAAACACATATATACAAAAAACTCTGCTCGTGTTTAAAAGAAAAAAATAATGATTTAAAACAAAAATACAGTAAAAGTTTATATTTGATACATATGCACTGCAATAATTTTAGTTTACTAATAATTTTATTTGTTTCAATAATAATTAATTTATATTTATTTTATACTTTCTAACTTATTTTATTTATTTATATGTGGAAAGAAATAACATTTTAATCAAAATGAATACTTGGTTAAAACATTTGAAGATCAAAGAGAGATCTAGAGATAAATTTTTTTAAGTTTAAATCTCATAATTAAATTAAAGATTAAAATGCTAAAGATCTGCTTATTCCCAATACTATTAAAATTGACGTTGAGTAAAATGTAAGAATTGTTTAAATAAATATAATTAAATTATGATTTTTCAATACCGAGAATTTCTCAGTTATACATAAATTATATCTTGTGCATTATAACAAATATAAATAATTCAAAAATATTTAATCTAATACTATATCATCTAAATATATTTCGAATATTTTATATAATAAAACTAGTTTTTAGAATTTATGTTTTCATTTTTGTAAGTAAAGTTATGCAAATATTGGAAAGTGAAAGAGAACATGGGTTTGGGTAGAAGATCATATATTGTTATCTCACGCAGTTTCTAATATGAAGCTAATAAACCTCTCCTACTTTATTTTCAACGTGAGATTAAAAATTGAGCTTAACCAAAAATAACTGCCATAAGTTATTTCTTAACTATAAATTTAACTATATACTTTCTACTTTTAGAGTTTATATATGATTACAGTTAGGAAAATTTATTGAAATGAATGTAAGTATATTTGAAATAGTTTCTATATAAATTAATTCCTTGAATATTTTACAAAATTTTAGTTTTGATAAATATATAGCATATTTATAATTATACTTTTTATTAATCGATAGTTACATGGGTTAGTTTAATTGTGTCTTTATAGCTGATATTTGTACGAAGACTAGTTAGATCACTGCCTATTATTTAAAGCAGATTTCGAACAAACGAACAAATCTAAAGGAGGAATTGAATCTATGAACTTTGATCTTTTGAACTAAAAATTAGAGATCTCATTATACAGTTTTCGGTTTAGTCCAGTATGATATAAGAAAGGATAGTAATAATTGTAAAATATAATTTCTTTTGACTATTCTTATAACTCTTCTATTCAATCATATAAGAGAATAAAAATAATATAATATTGAATGGGATAAATGCACTCTCTCGCTGTATTTATCTATCCATCTGTCTGTCTATCTACCTACCTATCTATCTAACAGGCACCCAACTTGTCTAGTGGCAACCGTGGCTGACTGCGGATTAAGAAGTCCTGCGTTTGAATCCCGATTCGGGCATGGACGTACTTTCTCTATCTATCCAGTCTTTGTCCTTTCCTTGTATGAATGGGTTGTGAATGGTTGCCTACCCTATAAACGGGTACCTATGGCATGTGTGTACTGATGAACTCGGACTCCACACCAAAATAGGGTTCAGTTGGAAAAGTGGAATAGCGAACCCCATAATGCCAGCCTAGTTGGCACACGACAACAACATCTATCTATATATCTATCTGCCTATCTATTCTCTCTCTCTCTCTCTGTATATATAATATATATATATATATATATATATATATATATATATATATATATATATATATATATACGAGGCTTACTCTGAAATTTTTGAGATACGCGCAGACGAGAATTTACAAATTAAAAATAACGGTTTAATTTTAAAGTACAAATTTTTTTAACACAGAAGACGATTGTTTACTGACCTACTTCAACTTGTTCAGCGTGGAATCAATTTTAAACAAGAGAAAATGGAGTGGACGCGAGAACATTTTCGCGCTATGATTTTCTACGATTTCTAAGCAGGACTAAATCTCGAAGAATGCGTTTAACGGTTGCAATCAGCATTGGGTGATGAATCTTCAACTCGTGCTATTGTATTCAGATGGCTTAGAGAATTTAGAAGTGGTCGCAATTTTCTTCAGGATAAAGAAAACACAGGAAGGCCGCCGTAGGCAGTCATCCCGGATAATGTGTCTGCCATACGAAAAATGTTAATGGATTATAATCGCTGTACCTATCAAATGATACAGAAGGAACTTAACATTGGATACACAGCCATACACAAAATCATTCATGAAGAATTACATATGAAATAAGTAGTTTGCCGTTGGGTTCCCCATAATCTAACTGAGCATCAAAAAGAGGAGCGTGTCAGAATCAGTAAAGAAACTCTTAATATGCTGAATGATGGTGGCCACCGCATCACTTCTAAAATTGTAACAAGTGATGAAACGTACACACCGTTTTTTGACGTTCCAACACGTCAAGAAAGCAAAGTATGGGTCTTTGAAGATAATTCCACGACGACAATGGTGAAAAAACAAAGCGCACTGAAAAAAGTGATGTATGGCGTTTTCTTCAGAAGTACAGGATTGGTCAAAGCCATCAAATTGGAAGGACAGAAGACAGTAACAGCAAACTAGTATACCACTCAATGTCTTCCAGAAATTCTACAAGAACTGAATGTTAGGGGACAAATGCTTTACCATGACAATGCATCTTCACATACAGCCGGATTAACAGTGGAGTTTCTTAAATAAAAACAAATTAAAGTGACAGAAAACCGCCGTATTCGCATGTTTTAGCTATTTGCGACTTTTGGTTATACTTTAATCTAAAAAAAACTTACGTGGACGTCGTTTTCATTCAGAAGAAGAGATTGATGTGGCTATAAATGAAATTTTTTCATCTATTCGAAGAAATGAATGGCTTGAGGCATTTAATCTGTGGAAAATTCGTCTACAAAAGTGCATTGATGCTGGAGGAGACTACTTTGAACACATCTAAAATTTTGTAAGCACAACTTTAAAAACCTAGTTGTATCTCAAAAATTTCAGAGTGACCCTCGTATATATATATATATATATATATATATATATATATATATATATATATATAGGGTGATTATAAAAAAACTTTGCCAACATCTGCACTTCTAGCGTCCATTCTATTTAACCGATCAAGATGATACTTCAAATATAGTTCTTTTGAGATATGCGCTCGAGATTCTGTGAATGGCAACACAGTGGCCCTCGCGGTTACAGTTATAGTGACAGAAACTCGAAATTTTCGAATGGCAACGCCTACTTTTTACCATCGCAAAATGTTCAGCACATGCGAAAACCCTAAATAGCGTTGAAACGGTACCGATATGTCCGAAAACCGACGTGTTATACACATATAAACAGTTCTTCAAGGCGCACGGAGGAATAATGCATACGACAGAGACAAGACACTGCTCAATGATGAGAACACATAGAGAAAAAAATCTTTATTAATTTCAAACATTTTCCACATGAGTGCCATCACAGGCAATTACGCATTGCATGCGGGAGACGGTGGACAATATCGCTGCACGCAACATGGCACGAGGGATGTTTCCAATCTCACGCCGTATAGAATCCTTCAAGTCCGACAATGTTTGAGGATTGCACAGATAAACTCTGGATTTGAGATAGCCCCAAAACCAGAAATCCATAGGCGTCAGATCTGGGGATCGCGTAGGCCACGGAAAAGGATAATAGCGTGAGATGATGCGATCACCAAAATGCTGATCCAGGAGCCTTTTAACTGACCTCGCTATATGTGGAGGTGCGCCATCTTGCATCCAAACAATGTCATTGAGTGCATTCAGCCGACGCAACTCCGGTAAGACATAATTTTTCAGCATGGCTGCATACCGAGGGCCCGTTACAGAACATGTTGCAGGGCCAGTCGGGGTCGTTTCCTCAAAGAAGAACGGGCCCAGAACAAATGTAGCTGTAATGCCGCACCACGCAGTCACTTTGGCGTCAAATAATGGTACTGGCGCCACAGCATGAGGATTCGTTTCTCCCCAGTGCACACAATTCTTTGTGTTTATGCTGCAATTTAAGGTGAAATGCGCCTCGTCCATCCATAGTATGCGAAGTGGCCAGTCGTTATCCGCATCATATAGTAACAAAAATGCATTTGCGAAGTCCAAACGTTGTTGTGGATCACCCGGCTCCAACATCTGGACGCGCTGGAACCGATAGGGAAACATGTGAAGTACCGAGCGCAAGAGCTTGCGGACCGTTGAGTTCGGAATATCCAACACGCGCGCTATGCCTCTTGCGGTTTCTGTGTGTCCTGCAGTCACTGTATGGTGCACTTCCATGACAACGTCCTCAGAAACAGTTGGCCGTCCGGAGCGCTGTTTGTCACAGGTGCAGCCTGTATCTTCGAATTTCCGCACTAAATCACGCAGAGCTTGCAGAGTACATGGGCCGCGTCGTTGTCGATGATTGCGGCGATACAGACGCAAGGCTTCCGCAGCGTTCATCCCATTTTGGTAATAGAGTTTGATCAATTCACCGCGAACTTTCCTAGGAAGACTCATATCGTTTGCATGTGCGAGTTCCCGAATGACGACTTCGCATACCCGCTTGGTATTTTATAGGTTTCCTACGCTGAATATCTGGCGACCGGCGTTCTGTGATTGGTTTCTTGACTCTGTCACATGCAAATTTATTGCGTGCGCCCAGATCGTGTTTTATTGGCCAGTTTTCAGAACTCTTTTTTGTGTTTGCAGAACACGTCCGTTTTTAGACATATTGGTACCGTTTCAAGGCTATTTAGGGTTTTCGCATGTGCTGAACATTTTGCGATGGTAAAAAGTAGACGTTGCCATTCGAAAATTTCGAGTTTCTGTCACCATAACTGTAACCGCGAGGGCCACTGTGTTGCCATTCACAGAATCTCGAGCGCAATACTCAAAAGAACTATATTTGAAGTATCATCTTGATCGGTTAAATAGAATGGACGCTAGAAGTGCAGATGTTGGCAAAGTTTTTTTATAATCACCCTGTATATATATATATATATATATATATATATATATATATATATATATATATATATATATATATATATATATATATATATATATATATATATATATATATATATATATATATATATATATATGTATGTATGCACCTTGAATCATCGTAGCTTAGTGTTAGAACCCGGTTTTTAGAAAAGAATTTTACGGATTTGAAACAAACTGCTGTAACATTCCAGAAGAAGAAAGACAACTGGATTTCTGTATTCTTATACACCTGTTAGGGTGGGTGTTTGGGAGTTTACCGAGGTTTTTGTGGCACATCAAAGCGGCTCAAAACGTATGAAAATTTCTCTTAAAATGTAAATAGTCAGTGGATGTTTAAAATGCTATTGGAAAGCAACAGGTGTTTAGGCTGCTTGGCCTTCTGCATTAAATATACAACATTAATTTTAAAACAATTTGACATCTTTGTCAAAATAAATTGTACAGAATTTTATACCACTTTTAAGAGTATAAAATTCTGTAATAAATGATATATAAATTTTATGCAATTAATGTTAAAAATAATAAAAAAAATACATAATTTTTTTAATCCCAAAATTGATTTAAAATCGGTATAGAATGTCAATGAAACTAATTCATGGAAAAAATAGAACTTTTAAAATCGCATTGACTTTCCAAATTTTTCTCATAAACTTAGAAAATCAGATTTTTGTATATTATGTAGCTTTTAATTTTGTTTAATTGTTAGTTTTTTTTTTACCACATCGATGTTCTCTGTAGTAAGGAGCGCACTTACCCGTGGAGCAAGGTCGGGTATCGTGGTAGGACGGACAAGCACAGACGTGACCGTGCGGTCTGAACAGGCAGAGATGACTGCAGCCGCCATTCATCTCTCCACAGGGGTTGCTTCCTAAATAAGTGGGGAAAAAATTGAAATTTGATGAGTACACATGTCATAAAATTTCATAAATTCAGCATAGTTGGATACTTAAGACATCCAAATGAAGTAAAATCAAACTTATAAGGCTCACTTGATAATGCAACAGTGCATGCATGATATGGAATCTTTTTACTCCCCCCGTTGTGTATTATTGCGAAACTTCTGGAATAATCTTTCGCTTAGGTTTGCTTTCTCTCAAAACTGGATGAAACGAAATGAAGTGTGACCAACGGTGTGTAGAGAATGGCAAACAATAGAGAAGACTCAAAAGGGTTGGATTACCAGGTTTGGTGTGAAATGACTCATTTGGCAATGTTTGGTGACAAAATTGATGGCAAAGTGTAGATATTTTGAGAAACCTCTTTCTTACATATTTTGATAATTTTCTGTAAGCTCCAGAAAGGTAACAAAACTCTATATGCAACCTCTTACTTTCCGCAGAGGTCCTTGGAAAGAGTAAGATTGTGCTTGACTGTAAGGCCGTAATTACTGTAATACTCTAAAAGCTGATATTATTGAATATTGCTATGTATTTATTTTATTTTTGAGAAGCGCGTGTAAGTGATTTGATTTTTTTCTTTGGATATTTTTGAATCATAACTTAACAAACGTATTCCTTAAGACTGTTGATTCTACACCCGTGGATCTAAAATATAAAAAAATTACAGTTATTGTGTTAGGGACAAATCTGGATGTTTTGATACTTTTCCTAACTGATTAATTCATCTATTTCCCACCAGTAAATCTTAACTCTATAGCAATGTGAGTGAGATAATCTTTTTACAACAACAAAACGTAGTGTATAATTTTATTCACTGCACTCTTTTTCGGTTTTTAGTTACTTTAAACTCGTCATATTAAAAAAAAAAGCTGCATCAGTGCAATTGCCATCTGCAGTGTCTTGAATGTGCTCATCGTTTAAGACAAAGCTAATCACTAACTTTTCCATGTCTTAAAAATCGCGCCTTCTGACCAATTTTATTTCACCCTTAAGTCCAACAATGACCATAGATTTGATTAGCGAACCTTAAGTCTATAGATTCACTATTCATATTAAGTATGAAAATTTACATTTGGAATTGAAATAGACTTTGAACCAAAATTCTTTCAGAAATTTGCTCTTGGGCATAAAAAGTGTCCAAACAGCTACAACAAAACTATTACCATAACGAAGTATAACCACTACCAGAATGAACCAAATCATCATTACAATGAAGCAACCATTACCACGTTAAAACATGACCATCACCATAATAAAGCATAAACATTACCACAATAAACAACCATCACAATAATAAAGTATAACCATCACCACAATAAACCTTACTACTCTACTTCAATAAAACATAGTCATCTTCCCCATAAAGTATGAACATCTCCATAGTAAAGCATATAAACATCACCAGAATTAACAACCATCACCATAATAAAGGATAACCATCCCCACATTAAAGAATAACCATCACCACAAGAAAAAGCACAACTATCTCCAAAATATATATATAAACCTAACCATCACACCAATAAAGCATAACCACCCCCAAATTAAAGAATGAGCATCACGTGTTCCAACATAATCTGTATACCTACTTTCATACCGAATAGCCACAGATGTCTGTATTTTATTGAATATCTTATAGCCTCCTGAAAGCTCGATGATTATAATAAGGCTATTCGACATCGTGTAATAACAGTCGATTGATTATAACAATACTCGAATAAAATAAGCCAAGGCATGTTACGCAATAATAGTGCTAGTTTTTTATAGTAGATTTATAGTGTTGACGAGATTTGGACACGCTATTATTTTACTTATTACAGCTATCTGTTCATTATTGTATTATTATATTACTGTTTAACTCAGTGGCAGTTGAAGTGCAGGGATAAATGTACCAAAATTTCGTCTAACTCGAACTTTATTGTATTTATCATTCTATTTGAACACTTACAACAGACAGTCAAACAGGCGCTGAAGAGGTTTAAAGAATTGGAATATCCTACTGTTCAGTTTCTTACGGTTGAAATGCATATAGATAGTTCGTTGACGCTCTGATGTAGCTTTTTGCCTATAAAGGTTAGTTGGATAAGGATCTACAGTTAAAAATGGATTCAAAACAACAACAAACAGGCCAGCTGATGTTGAGAATCGAATCTGCGAAGTGTTGATTCGAAAGCCAGAGCACTAATTATTCAGCTGCCAGGTTGGCTGTAACGATAGAGTACTCCAGAACACTTATCAAATAGAAAGAGGACCTCATCACCTTTATTAATTTGGGACGGAAATAAGCATTGGATAGTATGCCAATAACTTGCCAAGGCTAGCATGCTAAATAAAAACAATCAATTATGCATATAAAATTATTTATTTCAAAGTCAGAGCACTGTGAAAAGCCCTAAATCTCAAGAATGTACACATTTTCTAATAAATGTTATAGCTTTTAATTAAGTATTGTCAGTTTTGAACTTCAAACAGTAATAGGTATTAAGTGAAAAGCACGTATGTTGTATATGTTTTGGGGCTCTTTTCTTTTTAATACTGTAGTTTTAGCATTATGCACATAAGTGCAGTTTAATATCTTTCATATATTTTATTATATACAGTAATCCCTCTATAATACGGTAATCTTATTACGTGTTTTCATATGACGCGTTTTCATGTCCCTCCTATAACACGTGTTTCTCCACCCCTCCCTAAAACGAGTTGATTCAACACGTTATATTTCTGTAATGCGAAATTATTATGTTTTGTTCAGTTCACAATCCATTTTGACTACGTTTGCACATTATCTCAACTGTGATCTTTTAAAACTGAATTATATCATTGTCCTTTGAACATTCTGCTAAAAAAAGATGTCGTGGAGCATTGTTTCTGACAGTTTCTACAGAGAATAAATATGTCATAAAACTATTTTTGTGGAGTGATTTGATGTATTTGAAATGAGCTGTTTCTTTCTTGCATTCGTATAAGTTTTTTTTTAATTTAAAAGGTACTTAATTTGACTTGAATAAAACGAACACTTTTCGTTCATAACATTTTTTTTCTTAACAACCAATTTAAACCCTCTTTAACGAGAGAAGTTAAACATGTCTGTAGTGAAATATTGTTGATTTGTATAGATATAATTCTTGTCACACGTAACCGATCATACAGTGGAGTTCTTAACGCTCTACCATTCTGTTCAACCGTTCATGTCTTTGAATGTTAGTATAAACGTAGATGTTTCTAATAGTTTAGAAGCTTACTTTAAATTTCTATATGTATACACATTACAATACTATAATTATAATATATTATACACACAGAATAAAAATATAATATTTTGCTATTAATTACTATATTATTTACTTTACTAGTTTAAATATTCTCAGGTTTTAAAGTTATACAAATGATTTTTCCTGAAAGTTCTCTTTTAAGATTTTCAATAAGTACAAAAGAAATTCAACCAGTTTGTTCAAAAATATTACACCTTTATTCACTGAAAACTGCTACAACTTTCAAATTAATGTTACTTTTTTTCATCTACCAATGACGAAAAGAGTGTTAGCGCTCTTGCATTTGGTTCAAAAGTTCGAATCCTAACTAAGGCTTGGATATTTTTAGTAGTCCCGAATCCACTTTAGCCATTAAGTCTCGGTGTAACTAGCCCTCGTGTGCAGAAAATGACCGTTGAGTGACAAACAAACCAATCCTCTTATGAATGAAATAATTATGTTCCATTGAAAGGCATAATTCATTACGATAACATGCATTATTGTTTAAAAAAAAAAGAAAGTATTCTCCAATAAGTTAATTGAATAATGAGTAAATAATATGGTGACATTTTGTTGTCATGTAATTAGAACTAATGTGCATCAATCATTATTAAAAATTTTACATGCAAAATGGCTTGTAATAATTTTTATTTTCTCTTAATATTCTGCCTAACTTTCTCTTTAATAACAATTTTATTTATAAAACATTCAATCATTTCAAAATCCTTGCTTATATAGTGCATTACTATTTTCTTAACTAGCACTGGATAACTAATCCTTTGTCACAACAATGCCGGAAACTGCTACGCTTCGTTACCCAGTGGACACCTGTTGTGTAGCAGAGTAGCATTACCCATGACACTGCACAACAACGGAACCGGGGCCGTCGCGAACATATTTCTCTCACAAGTTCGCGAACATCGAGGGCATCGCGAGAAACAAGTTCCCGATGGAACCCATAATATTTTGAAGTAAAGACGAGTTTAGTGATACATGTGGTGGTTGCTTCAAATGCCCGACTACCAAAATTTTCTCCTTTCAGCAATATAAGGGGGGGGGAGCGGAGTGATGGCCCCTTTTTAGAGTAGAGCACCCACTGAACGTGTCCTAGTGATCCCGAATATGGAGGGAGGGGGTTGGTTTCCATAATTTAGAAATAGGAACCAAGAACAGAACTTGTTTGATACTGAAGAAGTATCACAAGGAAATTACTACCAAGACTTGTTTTACGTGCCCCATTAGAGAGCAGGACGAATCTTCGGTGGTGCTGGGCTCCGAACTCACTACCTTCCGATGAAAAAATAACACTGACCAGATCACACTCACACACATCATGGCTTCAGTACTATATATTTACCTTAAAATTCTTCATGAAAAGATTCGTATGGCAACTATTGCACTAAATAAAGTGGTAGGGCGCACCTGTTTGTCTTGAGGAAGCAACCATCTTGATCTCCATGAGGTACTCGATGTTGTCACGGATGGTGATTCTGTTGCGGCCATTTTCTTTGTCCACCCTCTCAATGGACTTGGTGTGCCAGTCTGTCCAGTACAAGTGGGGACCAAACTGTAAAAATTACAGTACTTCGTTACACTACAATGGTAACATAATAACATGTTGAATTTAATATTTCTGGTACTAGAGAGTAAGAAGAAAAATTATCTGGAGCTAGATTTTTTGTCTTGAAAAACCAATTTCTTAACGGAGCAAAATTATTCAATTGATTACTAATTACTATTTTTTATTCTGTATCACGTTTTAATGGAAAGTTATCAAATAAATCATATATTAATATTGCATATAATCAATATCCTAAAAGCTCTTTAATGGTATTTACCAACAAGAAAATTTTCGTGGGTTTAAATCATCGGTCAAATTAGAAATAAAATTTTAAAAATGTAAATGATTATGCACTAATTCCAATAAATATGTATACAGTTATCAAAACTGCATAATCCATGACCATTGATTTCACTGTGACTAGAAATTAACTTGATATTTTTCATGTCGAAAAGGCGTGTAATATATTATTAAGCTTTGAGATATCATACATTATAAATGATTAACTGCTAAGGTTTAATTTTTCTTTCTTTATTTCTTTTTCTGTCAAATAAAGTTTTTTCAAACATTTCGTATGTAAGCATACATTAAATGTGACATGTATTGAACTTTTGTATATATTAAACATAACATACATCTTCAAATGGATTCCGAACTACCACGAATATCCAAGTCTGAAGTGGGATTCGAACCCACGATGTGTTAGACCAAAGTTCAGACGTTAACTATTCGGTTCCAGCCTCGAGATCTTCTCAGGAGTAAAGGAACATAAAATAGTTCCCTTCATAATTCATTTAAGAAAGAATTCTCCCACTTATTCAAAAAATAAAATTATAAAATATTCATGTTTTTAAAGATAAAACTCTGCAGTACGGCCTGGAAAAGTTTAATTTAGACAATGAAAAATAAATTCAAACATAATTTCTAAATTTGCGCAGCATAAAGGAGTTCATAATTTTATTCAAGGCATATGAAACTGATCGATATTTTATTTTGTAGAAGCATAAATTTATATTTTTGCTTAGGACATTGGAATATATTTTTATTGCCTATTTCTGTACACTGAAGCTATTAGCAAACTAGTAATTTTTCACCTCTTTCAAGTGACGAGGTTGAGGACCATGATGGCTTTCTTTTTTTCTAAGTTTTTAGCAACTTTTATTACGTGCATAGAATTTTTCTGTATGGTAGTCCTTACTGACTTTGATGTCGATTATTCGAAATTCCGCATATCAAACTGAAGTCTTTTTTTAATCAAGATTCGCCTGTTTAAGCTAAGTATGAATATGATAAAAAATAATCATATAGTAACGCAAAAAGCATTTATTTATTAAAATACTCATACTTTCACTGCTTTATATCATATACTTTACTTATTATTTAATTTCAATCAATTTATTTCTTGCAAAGCTCATTTAGAAAACCTCTACTACGAAATAATTATTCATATTATTCATCAAAATTAAATAATTGCATACAAACAATTAGTTTTATCCAATTATTTCAAAAACACATTTTCATTACTTTTATTGATATCATCACATTATCACCACTTTAATTCATAAATTTTAATAACTTACTTATCTATTTTTATGCGTATTTTGTTATTTTGCTTTTTAAGTAAGCATTTGCATATAAATTTTATATGACTTATGCATGTCAGTAACAAAAGATGACTTTTTGCTATCTCCTCTTCTTCAAAATATTTTAATTTTAACTTTAAAGTGCATTTTACTGAATTGTTCTTCAAAAATATATATCTTATTTTTTAAAGTAACCATAAAAAATTGCTAAAACGTTCTATCAATATCATGAAATAGTAGTGGCTTAAAAGCAACTTTCAATCATGATAAAATCGGTAATAATGTTGGTAAGGTTAAAAAATTTAAAGGTCTAAAAATAAGAAAGTATACCACATAACTAAAATGTCTTAAAATTTATTGCTCCATCAGGGAAAATACTGCTTTATTTTTCTACTTCTAATTCACAACATGTTTGCATCTCCGGCTTTGTTTACTTTAGAAAAAGAAAAAAACATCCAATATTTTAGTACACTTAAAAGCTCTATTAACAGATTCTATTTCTTTAATAAAGAAAAATCAGTGTTTACAGCGGATATATCTGGAAATTGTACTTTACGTAAATGGAATTATCCCAAATAAATGAATATTAATGTTTGCAAAAACATTTCATTCTTTCAAATAATCAGGAATTATTAGTACTTGAGACCTTTTCTTAGCAGGACTGTTAGATTTAAAATTACATAAGTTACCATGTTTTCGTTAATGTTTGTAAAAAAAAATTTTTTTTCATTAAACACATACGGTTCGTATTTTATACATGCTTTCTCAAGAGTCAAATCAATCAATTAAGGTTTTAAGACTGAATGTAATAGATATAATATATTTCTTGGCTTTCGAATTATTTAGAAGACAGTTCGAAAAGTATTCTCTGTCAGATACATTGGCATGAAATTGTACGTCATTATACTAATTCTTATCTGGTATAATGTTTGTAATAATGATAATGTAGCATAAAATGACTGTAAAGAGAATTTTTACAGCATAGTGGTAGAAAATATGGTTGTATTTTCGGTTACGAAGCGGATAATTTAAAATATAAGGTTATTGTTAAGTTTGTTTTATAATACTGGATACACATAATATTACGAACTGAATAGACATTTAATGGATGATATATAACATTCAATTATCGCAAAGGAGAAAACCAAGAAAACTTGCAAACTTCTAAATAAAAGCTCACAATGTCGTGGTAATACGGTAATATAATAGGAAAGAAAATGACCCGGATTTTCGATTCTATCCATTGTTAAATAATGGCAGATTAATGAAGTGCTTCTGTCAAAAGTATGCATGTCCATAGGGATAGGTGCTTGTAAGTCTTCCGAGTTCCCTCCCTTGCAAAATGCGAATACGGCACACTGTTTATGAAAATAATGGCAAAATACGAGGGGGATGTTGAAATGTCTTACATGCTAATAGCCGTATGCTGTTAGGCAGTCCATTACGCGGTATAGAGCCATGGCCATTAAGGACTCTCCGTGAGCTAGTGGTAGAACAGCATTCTACAATAAAAATGGTTATGGGTTCAATTCCAGTCATGTTTTCACAACAACTGATGTATGTCGCGCTTCGTCATCGATAGCTGTCGGAGGGAGTGTTTTTGATACCGCGTAGTATATGGTCCAATGGCTTAAGGATGTAGTGGATCATTTTTATGTCCACCATACCAAGTTGTCTTGCTTGAGGACATTTTATCGGTAGAAGGCTATATTAATTTGTCGCAAGGGAGAAAGAATCCTGAAAAATTCCAAAGCACCAACGTCTTCAGATGTTTTTAGGGCAAAAGTCTCCTCCACATCTCGTTCTTCAGTAATGGCTGGGATCAAACCCGTGAAATTGACTTCGAAAAGTGGTGTTCTACCACTGGGGTTATGGTGGATAAGCGCTTGAAAATTTTCTAGGTTCTCTCCTCATTTCAAGCTGTTTCATGAAAAATCTTCGCGAAGTACATATTACACCGTGAATGTTGAAGTACCCGGCAACCACCCGATAGTATCAAAGCTTACATGAGCTCCAGTGGCTCAGTAGCTTCACGCAGCTTCCCGTAAGCTCAGCCAAGTGAAGCATCATTTGCCGCGGGCAGTGGTTGGGAGGGTGACCACGGTGTACTCTCCTTCACTGGGTTGCTGGAGCTCCGTGGGTTGGGGACGTGTCTACGT
>CM075861.1:68087150-68142560 GCA_037975125.1 Latrodectus hesperus
TGCCAAGGCCGTCATCTCGGCACTTGGAGTGATTTGATTTGACTTCAAATGGATGCGACACCAACCGACCATTCTACAGTAACCTAAATAAAAGATCCCTATATTTTTTAATCTAAATAGATCATAGGGCCTTTTTAATTTAGCCTTCTGTTCCCCTTGTTGTTTAATTTAGCCCTTTAATTTCGGTATTACTCAAGTTCATCTAATTATGTTTTAGCTGTATAATATAATTACATTATATATATATTTTTAATTTATTTAATTACAATAATTTTTATCTCAATAGATCATGGGGCCTCTTTTAATTTAGCCATTCGATATTACTCAAATTCATCTCATTATGTTTTAACTATATTGTTTAATTACAATTACGAGAATCATGATAGTTATTTAAAAATTCACAGTATTTCAATCCGTTCAATACCTAGCTGAAAACAATAATCTCGAAAGTGATTATGCAGATTATTTGCACCTCAGTATTCAAAGTCTTGCCGTTTGTTTGACAAGGAATGGGATAAAGGTTCCAGCTCAGACGTCGACTTCGTTATTTGATTGTGACTCAGATTTGTGAGCTAGATATGTATTTAGCAGTTGGCTAAAATAAGCAGTCAAGCATTTCATAAAAATCTAGTAATATCAATACGTCTAATATGATACATCCCAAATATTTTGCCATTATTTTTTTTCTTCAGAAAATTTATCCATTTGAAAAAATAGAAGTAAAAAAAATATTAATTTGTATGAATAACTAGGTATTGAAAATTTAATAAATTTTCTGTAACATCAAATAGATACTGGGGAATGAAAATAACAAAACTTCGAATATTGCTAACGAAGGTGTAAAAATTACTTATAAGAGAATAGTAAAAACAAGTGTTGATATTATACGTTCCACAAATTGGATATACTAAGCATAATCTTGAAACTGAAAAAATTGCAGTATTTGCCTCCTATTTGCAGATAAATATTTCACAAAAAATGTGGAAATTCGTTGACAGTTGACATTGTATTCTTTCAGCGTTAGATTGACAAGGTCAAATTCATTGGTATTGTTTACATACATTTAAATAACATAATTGGTGACAATTTTTAGACTTCGAAGTGTTCGCCAAATACTGAGGATTTGGCGATATCTGAATCTGATTCAAATAATAGAAAAGTATATCAAAACAGCAAAAGTAAGATGAAAATTACCAAAGTCAGTCCGAAAGGGTGGGCAACGTCGTGCACCAGCTGCTGGCGATGTTTCCCGCTTAGATCCGAAGTCTCTATGCGATCCAGTTGGGCATCCACCCAGTACAACTTCCGGGCCTCGTAGTCGATGGTCAGTCCATTGGGCCACCCCAGATCAGTGGCCACGATGACCCTTCGACCACTGCCATCCAGGTAAGCTCGCTCTATCTTCGGTGGATCTCCCCAGTCGGACCAAAATAAATACCTGACAAAAATATTAATTTTGAAAATATAACTGCATATAAAAAATAGTCAATTACATTAATTAAGTGTAATTAATTTTAATTTTAAATATATTTTAGGTAAACTAATTAAAAATTAATGGAGGACAATTTTAAATATGAAAATTTTTAATGTAATATTTTTATTTTTACAAATTGTCATTTTAAAATGAATAAATACTATGAATTGAATTATTTTTATCATACATGGACAGTAAATTAGGAAGTAATATCTATCTGCAAAGTTTCTCTTAATTTTCTGTTGATGTATACCATTTTGTTAAGATGCTGTTCATACTAACTATTTAACAATAGATTTTTAAACCCATTAAATACAGAAAATTGAAAACAACAATCAAATATTAGTAAGTAATTCATCATCATTTGAGATACAGACACTAAAGTCCAGTAAGAATAACTAGTTGAGGGTAAGGTGGGACCACTATATAAATGGGCCATGGTCAGCAAAATCATCATTTGTATTCTTAATTTCTTATTCATGGAAGATATAGGTAACTAAATTCAAGTGTCCCAAGAGTAGTGTACTACAGTATTCTTTTAAGTATGATGCATGTACCCTATTGTCCCGGGTTCTTCCTGTCATAGTTGTTGTCTTGTGCCAGCTAGGCTGGCAATATGGGTTGCGCTGCTCCACTTTTCCTACTGAACCGTAATTTGGTGTGGAATTCAACTTCCACAGTACACACATGCCATAGGTACCCGTGTATAGGGTAGGCAACCATTCACAGCCATTTCATACAAGGAAACCACAAAGACAGGAGAGAGAGATAGTAAGGCCATGCCCAAACCAGGATTCAAATACAAGACCTCCCTATCCACAGTCAGGCGCGCTGACCACTAGACAGAGTGGGTGGCCCTTTCTCAGTTGCTGTTTAGAAGTAACATTTATAGGACTGATTGCAATTAAATTTTTCACAGAGCTTTCTGAGGAATCCTAAATAGTTTTGGTTGATTAACGTCTCATTCTCAGTGTTCGATGAATATATTTTGAATTCTGCACAATGAACAAGTTCACATCACAAAAATTAATAGAAATAATTACTTTCCTCCATGAAAAAGGACTCCAAATGTGTAAATACTTGGCTGTCCACCTACAAGAATCTTATAACTCAGAAGCAGAGTCAACAGATCTCGAAAATTAACTAAATCCTTCAATTCAAGTAACAAATAAACAAAAAAACTAATCACCAGTTTTTCAATTTCCAAAATTACTAGTACTTAGTATTTATCTAAAAGACATGTAAAGAACTAATTGCATTTTATTCCTTTAAACTTCTAAATTACATTAACTATAATCAATTTCTGTTCGTAAATTGTGTAAATATTTCAGCCATGCTTACTTAAATTTATTTAGATCCTGTTAACATTTATTTTTCTATTTCACTTGATCCTATCCTGTTCTGTTACTTCAAATTTGTATTTCGAACTGTGATACAGTGGTCTACTGCGTAGATCATTGTAGGCTTGAAAGCCCCACCTTTGTGAAGCATTCGTCTCTCAAACAATGTGTCGTGCGTTCTGGAGAGTCTCTTAAGGCTCGCGCTCCCAGATTACAGTTCCCAGCGGGCAACTGGCACTCCGTGCAGGGTGCCCGACATTCTAGACTGAAGTAGAGGCACAACCTGATAGCTAATAGGAATAAAATAGGACCTCTTCTTCTCGTTGTCTCTCAGTCAGTGCTTAAACACTGCTTATGGTTAATAACAACTAAAAACACGTCGCCTCAGACAAAGTATCATTTACAAAAACTTGTCGAAAGAGGCAGAAATAATGTTTGAATTGCAGGAAAGCTTTGTTTTCCCGAGATTCAGAAAAAAAGTTTTTTATTAATATCTTAAAAATAATTGAATTGATGGCATTTGATAAAATGTTCCATTTTATGGACTAAGAAGAATGCTCATAATTAACGAATTAAAAAAGGATTTCATTTATTTATTTAAATTGGGAGTAATTAAAAATGACACTCATTAACTTTAGTGTATGACAATACAAAAAATACAAAAAAAAAAATAAATAAGAACAGAGCACCTTGAAGCCGGAATGGATGCAAAAGAGACTAGTCAAACTACTTGGAGAATCTGAATTTTCTCTCTGGCTTCCGAATATCTAACATGTATAAATTTTACGATACAACATTACAGTTCTTGAAGTCAGATAAATCTACGTCAGTGTCCCTCCCATATTAAACACAATTAGGGATTCAATGTATATAAAATCTATGTAGATATCTTACAAGACAATCATGCCTAGTTTGTAATAAATATATACAATCATATGTCGTCAAAGGATAATTCGAACTCTTAAGAGAGGTCCTTCAATTTTTTTATTGGTTAGACTGTAAAAAGGATATTTATGGATTAGTTTGCTTGAGAAAATATTTTGGTAAATAAAATATGCTTAGAGTCAGAATTCTTGACAATAATATACACAAAGCAAGTTATTATTTGTATGCAAAATTTAAAAATAAATAAACATGGAAAATCAAATTTAAATACTATAATAATAAGCATTTCGTTCTTTGTAATTTAGCATATTTGTTCCAATTTTAATGGCCATCACGTAGAAGTTTGTTTTGTTTGATTTGATACAACATTGTGGATAGCCTTTGGACCCATGGACAATTGAAATTTAGGCAAAAACACTAACCATTCCGCTGGAAGGTGGGTTAATTATAAAAATCTCATTAATGAAATGACAGTGAATATCAAGATTTTGTTAGTGTTTGCAGTATAAATATACAAATAAAATTAATTAATCAAAATATGTAAATTATTTAAGCTTCTTCGATAAAAAAAATCAGTAATTCTAAAGGAAAATTACTTGTTGGCATAATTACATTCAAGAATTAATAAATTTAAAATAAATATTCTGAGCATCAGTTAATATGAAGTTTAAAATAGCTTAACCTGAAAAGTGTGTTTAGTGTGTTAAAAGGATATTTATGGATTAGTTTGCTTGAGAAGATATTTTGGTAAATAGAATATGCTTAGAGTCAGAATTGTTGACAATAATATACACAAAGCAAGTTATTATTTGTATGCAAAATAAAAAAAAATAAACATGGCAAATCAAATTTAAATACTATAATAATAAGCATTTCGTTCTTTGTAATTTAGCATATTTGTTCCAATTCTACATTAATAGTAGTTTTGTTAAATTCCAACTATTTAGATGTTATACACGCATTTCTCAAACTATATACCATTGTTCAATTGTTGAATATAACAAAAATAGTATACCAAACTACATACCATTGTTCAATTGTTGAATATAACAAAAATAGTATATCAAACTATATACCATTGTTCAATTGTTGAATATAACAAAAATAGTATATCAAACTACATACCATTGTTCAATTGTTGAATATAACAATAATAGTATATCAAACTATATACCATTGTTCAATTGTTGAATATAACAAAAATAGTATATCACACTATATACTATTGTTCAATTGTTGAATATAACAAAAATAGTATATCAAACTATATACCATTGTTGAATATAACAAAAACCTATACCCTTTTCTAGGGAAAACCACAATAGCTCTGGGTTCATCCAAGTCCAGATCAATCAAAACTTTGCGAGATGTGCCATCTGAGCGAGACACTTCGATGATGTTCCTGCCGCTGTCCGCCCAGTAGAGGTTCTTTGCCACCCAATCCAATGCCAAGCCATCTGCTGTAACCAAATCGCTGGATATGATTCTTTTAACGTTCGATCCGTTCCAGTCAGCCCGTCTGCAAAAAGGAGGAAATAATTTAAAGCAGTTAAGACAGTTGTTTATATTTCTTAAACAATGTGTGAAATATTGAGTACTTTGGCTAAACTGAGTATTACGGTCAGACCTCAGTTTTACCCGGTTTAGATATAGTGCCGGAATTTCAATACTGTCTTTTATATTCGTTTTGTATTTCGCTGTGAATATAGCGTAGGAATTTCAATCCTTACTTGTACTTGGCGAAAAAAAAATCCAAAAAATCGCCAAACTTCGACCGTATTACTCAGTTTTACCAGTACTTTATTTACTTATCCGTCAACTGGTTTGGTTTGGGTTTGATATCACATCGTTAGTTTCTTTGGTTTGCTTGTCGCTCAACTGTCATTTTTTGCACACGAGGGCTAATTAGACCGGGACCTACTGTTTAAAGTGGATTCTGAACCACTGCAAACATCCATGCCCAAGGTGGGACTTGAACCCATGAACTGTTGAACCGAAGGCAAAAGCGCTAACCATTCAGTTGCCAGCGCGGCCATATCACATCGTGGACAGCCTAACTGCCTTGTACTATAGTAAGGAACTTTAGTGTCCATCACATAATAGTTGGTTTTATTTGGTTATGATACTACATTGTTGACAGCCAAATGACGCAATACTATTATAAAGAATTTTAATGGCCATCACGTAGCAGTTTGTTTTGTTTGATTTGATACTACATTGTGGATAGCCTATGGACCCATGGATAATTGAGATTTAGCAAAAACACTAACCATTCAGCTGGAAGTTGGGTTAATTATAAAAATCTCATTAATGAAATGACAGTGAATATCAGGATATTGTTAGTGTTTGGCGTATAAATATACAAGTAAAATAAATTAATCAAAATATGTAAATTACTTAAGCTTCTTCGATAAAAAATCGTAATTCTAAAGGAAAATTATTTGTTGGCATAATGACATTCAAGAATTAATAAATTTAAAATAAATATTCTGAGCATCAGTTAATATAAAGTTTAAAATAGCTTAACCTGAAAAGTATGTTTAGATATACAGAATTTATAGAGCAAAATGCTTTGTTATTAAATATTTTTCATAATCCTTAATCTTTAATTTAATAATTACTAATTATTTTACATGAAATTTGGAACAAGAATTCTAATTCACGAATTAAAAATAAATTGTTTTATGGATTTCTTTTTTAATATTTCATTCAGATTATTTTTTATATTACGATTGTTATAAAGTAATATAAAATAGTATAAGTCACGTTATTTACGTAATATTGAAATATTTCATAAATATATTTTACGTTGTTATTCAATATATATTTAATACTGTTTCACATAAAGTTAAAACAAATAACATTTGATGAAATATTTATAATTAAATATGTTAAATTTATTTAATAATGTAATATATTAATTAAAAAATTCACAAAAGAATTTGATCTTACTTTTTAAATTTAATGTTTTTCATATAATATGCACTTCACAAATTTTTATAATTTTGATGTTACATATTTTATAAAATTTAATTCACGTCTACAGTCATAAATTTTGTGATTTTTCTTCTTAAATTCTATGAAATTCAATCACCGCTGATATTTTTTTAACACAGAGCAGAAGAAAAATGTTGAATATTTCAAACTTTGTTTTTGAAATAACAAGGTTTAAAATGATATTATTCTGAAGAAAAACATCTGTTCTTCGATTAGATTTAATTTCCGATACAAATTTTTATGCCAACTTAAAACAATTATTTTTAATTTTTCATCAATTTTCCTTTTCAGCTGAAATATAATACACCAAAAGAACATTCGTAAGAATGAAATAAAAAAATAACATTCGTTCTCCTGTTTCTCGTTTTCCACATTCTATTATGCAAAACTTCGAAAAGATTTAATTAAAAAACCGAAAATAATAAATCAAACGATGGCAATTTCATGCTGAGGAAAATTGCGCAGAAAAAAAATGTAGCGACACAGGAGAGGAAAAGTTATTTTCTTAGAACTGAAGTGAAGAAACTGAAGCAAAGAACTGAAGTGAAAAAATGTAGAGAGGAAAATAATAAATATGTGTAAATACTCAAACGAGATAAGCGCTTCTGAAGGTGAGGAGAGTTTGTGGCGAATGAAAAATACCAGCAGAAAGAGGACAAAAATATCATCGATTTTCGCCAGAAGTGAAATTTTCGCAAGAATTCTTGAATAATTCAACCCTCTTCTCCTTTTTTACGTCTTTTGCTTCTATCTCGAAATGGGTTGAAGCAATTTCGGTGGAGTTCAAGGAAGAAAGTAAAGCAACAAATGCAATTCTGAGTTTGGATTCGGGCAGCGCTAGAGGCTATCGCCGGCTTTTTGAGGCAAAGCAAAAGTTACCCCCGTCTGCATAGCTCACCCCCGCAGTCGGAGTCTATGTGAAAGACACGAAATAGCCCATGTCGTAAAGGCGGGGGAGTGCTTTCCAGATTATTATGCAACAATTTCAATGGAGAAGAAAGCAAACTGGACATGCGTTCTTTTTTCTTGTTTCCGTTAAGTTTTTATTCATTTTTTTGGAATACTAAAATGTGCTTAGAGGGTATATTCCAGAAGAGTTCGATTTAAAGTCCATAGCTTTTTTCTGGTTTAAGACGTTCAAGACATCCACAAGAGTAAAATTCTGCGTTTATTTATTTATTTTTTAAAAAATTTTTTTTTATTGACAGGAGTTTTAAAAAAAAATCAAAGTTTGAATTAGAGAACCATTTTATTTAAAAAAATTAAAACAAGCTTTAATAACTCTTAAAAGACACAAATATTATGTTTATATCGCTAAAAAGCTATTGAACAAAATTTGCAGTTTTATTTAAGAATATGTATCAATTTCAAATAAGTAAAATTTAAAAATCACGTTAATCTAAAAGAAATGTGAAAATAGAAATATAATTAGAAAAAGACTAATGAAAAGTAAAAAAAAAAAATTAATGTACTTAGTAATAAATGCTGGACATTTAAAAATTAAATATATTGAAATTCACCAAAGAAATTACAATTATTTAAGTAGAATAATGATGTTAATAAATAGAATAATTGTGAACAAGGGAAAATATTTTTAGTAAAATGCTATACTACAAATTAATTAAAATTTAATTTTTAATTAAGATTTCACTTTCTTATTCATTTATATTTAAAAAGAGTATTATAAAATTATTTTGTAAAGCTGCCAAACAAAAGAATATGGATTTTTACAAAAACAAGAAAAATGCTATAAATAGACCACTGTAAACTTTGCACAGATAAAATCTTATATAAAAAAAAATATTTATTTTTGTCAATAATCTCGGTTGTAATTCAAATAATAATAACATTTGTAATTATTCTCTTTACCATTTAGTTTTAAAAATTTTTAACACTGCTCTTTCTTTATTAATTTATGTGTATAAATTAATAAAGAAAGAGCAGTCTTGAAATATTTTTTGAAAGTGTGAGGTCATTATAAACAGTATAAATTTTTGAAAACAATCTGAACTCACACTTGACCAGGTAATCTTATACTTAATGAAATTCTTTTACATTCATTGAAATTACCATGTGGGGAAATAATATTTTTATTAATATTCTATGATTTGAAAATCGGTTTTTTTCCTAACGTATTCTCTTTTGTTTCAATATCGTCGAAAATTTTATTGAATTAATTGTTTTAATAAGCGTTAAGGCTAGAATGGCTAGTACTATGAGTCTTGTGAAATAACTTCTCATTAAATACTTAAGCCTATGCAAAGAATAGCATTTTTTTTCAAGAACTATGCAAGTGTAGAATTACTTCTCCTGAGTGAAGTATGCCTTCAGAGAAACCAAGTTCTTTTTAAGATAAAAAAATATTTAAGAGCAATATTTCCCTTAAGAATTAAGCACTTAAATATCTCCTTGTTCAGAAGGACGTAAGCAATCAGAGAAACCGAATGACCTTTTAGATCTAAAATCTTTTCGATAAACTACATGCCCTCTACATATTATCTTTTAGCCAAGGAATAGTGAGCTTGGCTTGTCCAAGTGTCATAAGCAACAACAGAACAACAACAAATTTTATCTGTACGTCTTTCAAAGCCTTCACGCATTTTTATAAATAATTTTGTAGAGCAAAATTTCGTTTAAGGATAAAGTCTCTAACAAACTACTGTTCCAGAACCAAGCCTACAAAGAACTTTGAAAATCTAATCCTTTGAACACCGCTCACGCCATTTAAGAGCAAGACATTTAAAAAAAAAAAGAGACATTTTTCTCCAGAACTAAATCATTGAAATATATACTTATAAAGCAAAAGATTTGTAGAAATTAATGATCTTTTAAGAACTTTATCCTTTGGAAAATTAGGTACTTTTTAAAAATAAACCTTTATATAATAATATTCCTATTAAGAATTAAGCACTTGAAGGTCTGCATCTAGAATTAAATAAGTTTAGAACTATATACCGTTGAAGAACTGCATGTTCTTTGCGTTTTATGAGGAAAATGTTATACGAACCGTATGACGTCTAGCTTGACATCTGAATAGTATATGACTTTCTCTTGGTAGTCAAAGTCAACAGCCACTGTGTTGTAAGTCTCGTAGATGGGGAGGAAGACGTCCATGTTCTCGGATGTATCAAGGGATATGCGACGAATGCTGCCACGGTTAGCAAACAGCAAGAAGGTAGAGGGCGCTACAAAATAATTAGTAAAGTTTGATTTCATAATTAAACATTAAATATCCTTTTAAAAGAAATTACAAAACACAAAAATTATTTAAACAATATAAAAATCATTAATTATGAAACTTAAAAGAAATTGCAATATCTAACTTTTGAGCCATAATTCATCAAAGATTTGTAAGATATATTGCTTATAAAATTAAGTAGGAGCAATTAAATATTCTGGAAAAACTATTATTTTATAATTACAGTCTGTTTAAGTTATTTAAATTAGATCAAAAACTGGGTTTAGATAAATAGATGAGCTACTGATAAAACTTGATATTATAATTAGTCATATGCAGTCAGCAAATAAGGAATTTTGCTTGCTCTATCTCTTTTACAGCATAATTTTACAGGCGAAAACTCTTTCAACAACCTAGAACATGGTTGTTTGGTGGTTGGTGTCGTGTCCAGGAAGTCAAATGGATCCGTGACTGCCAATGATGGCTTCTCTATTATCTCTGTATAGAAAACGACATCAAATGGGATATTCTCCGATAAAATGAATAAGGTAATCTATAATAAATACAGAATATTATCCCATGAAATGTGAGAACCAGTATACTTCCAGCATACTTCTGTATATTTAGTCCTAGTATTGGGGTTCACCAGCTATGTGGAAGCTACTGAAGAAAAGTTTTACACTCTTAGATATTATTTTACTTTGAAGATATTGCGACGATGGCCTATTTAACATGCCCAGACGCTTTTAGGAAACATGACTAATCTTCAGTTAAGTTAATGATCGAAACTCACTACCTTTTCGATAATGAGAGTTTGTCACCAGTTCTTCTACTAACGAACTGTTGTTGCACCACGATACTTCTCTATATCTAGCCCAAAATAGGGCTCTACCAGTTAGATGGAAGTAGCTGTGTTAGAGTCTTTGTTATCTTGAAATAGAGTCCAAGCAGAAGATTCTCCAAACTTGGTGTGCCACCCCCAGATGTATTAATTCACTTGGAGGACGTTGAGACGAAGACCTATTTAAGGTGCCCCTGCCGTCTTTAGGGAACACGACGAATCTTCGATCGAGACGAAAATCGAAACTCTCTCTCTCTCTTCCGATAATGATGATTGGTCACCAGTGCATCTACTCATAAACTGTTGTTTCACCACACATACTTCCCTTTATCTAGCCCAAAGTAGGATTCTACCAGTTAGATCGAAGTAGATGGGTTGGAGTCTATGTGATCTAGAAGGAAATTCTAAGCAGAAAATTCTCCAATGTCTGACAGAGATATTAATTTACTTGGAGGACATTGCGACGAAGACTTATTTAACATGCCCCAGCCCCCAGCCGTCTTTAGGAACACGACGAATCTTCGATCGAAACGAAAATCGAAACTCTCTGCCTTCTGATAATGAGAATAGGTCATCAGGACTGTTGTTGCGCCAGCATTCTTTCCTGCACCTATTCCATAGTAAGGCTCTGTGAGTTAGAGAGAGGTATCATTTCACTTGGATATCGCGACCAATTTAACATACCTCAATCACCTTCAGTTAACATAGCGGACCTTCGATAAAGTCGAGATTCGAACTTAATGTGATATGAAGATGAATACAAAGTACTAAGCCACCAAGCTACAGCGGCCTTATCCCCGAACTCTCAAATTATAAATCAGATACATGTAATCAAGTTGTAATCTTGAATAACATCTGGAAATGAACATGGCAGAATGTGCTGTTAATTGTTGTATGTAATATATAGTGATTACATTACCACATTAACTATTCTTGTAACCATTGATAAATGATTTAAAATAATCGGCACAAAGCTCTTCCTTTGAAAGGAAATTTAAACAGATATATATACTCTTTATTTTAAATGCAAAGGTTATTAAAAAGAATAGAAAGAATCTCAAAATTCAATATATGTGCTATCTCTTTTCTACTTTTTTATTGGCCTTCTAACTTGTTTGGGCACCACATAAAAATAACCTAACAGTGGAAGGTTTTTATTACCCATGAATTATGCTTAGTGAAATTCAACCACAGCGAAATTAAAATTTTCAAAAGCGACTTTTCATAAAGGTTGAATTTTAAAGAAGAAAATTAAAAAAGACTCCTAAACATCAACTCCAGAAGACATACTTTCAGAAAGCAGAAACACAGCATCCTCTCTCGTTGTTCAGTAGTGGCAGGGATCGAAGCAAAGAGCCTTTTTTCCAAAGTTCAAGGGCCAAGCATAAGGCTAAGGCAAGACAAAATCTTCTTAGTTTTGGAACCATTTAATTCTAATGGTTTTCCAAACTTGGCGACTGTTCTGTAATATCTTTTGATTTAGTTAAGTAATAAATTTCTATACGTTGGTCAAGGAATACCTTCCAGCACTGTCTATATGTTTATCAAAATAGTTGGTTTAATGTTTTATGTTGTTACTTATCTCCCTGGTGTAGGAAAGGCTACATCAGGTACAAAAAGCCCCGACGCACAAGTTCCGCGTCGGGGCCTTTTGTACCTGCTTCATTTTATCCTGCTTCACCCACAGCTGCCTCCAAGAAGCACCTAGACATGTAAGAAGGTGGGCAGGACTGGCAGTGAGGGAACAGGAACAAGTAGGAAAAATCCTCTCCTCATTAAGGAATTTCAAACTTTTTAAGTTGCCGCTTCTAAATCTCGCCATGGACGATGGAAGAGGACAGGGACCACTACAAGATAAGGACCGACCAGGACTGTTTGCAGCATACCAGTAGTACCAGAGGGAGACGTCATGAAGTGAACAGTTTCTGTTTGTTTACGGAGTGGAATTTCGAGGGAGTAAGCTTATATTTAAAATAATAAGGTGGAAGATTAAAACTATATTTGGCAAATGTATCCTACAACAACATTTAATCTGTGGAAATGTGAAACTATTAGTTTTAAAAGATGAGAAATAAATCAATGAAATCTGAAACAAATTGGCGAGATTTTGTAATATTTTTGCCAAATTGGCGAGATTTTATAATATTTTGGCCAACTTGGCTAAGTTTTATAGCATTTTTGGCAATTTGGTGAGATTTGACGGAAAAATTTATCATTGTCGAAAGTTTGAGTTGATTGACCCAATAGGAACCAAATTATGATAATCCTTTTACCCCAACAATTCATGTTTTTGCATGCATGATTGAATATACATAAATAAATAGGAAATGGAAATAATAGCACTATGTATGCATGTTAAGTACATAGAAATAGAAAAATTATTAGCAATTTTAAGAATTATAAAAAAAAAACTTTGTCCAATACCTTCTTCGCATTCATGTTCGTTTTCCTTGAGTCGTATCCCTGTCGGGCATGCGCAGGAATAACCAAGAGAAGTTCGCAAACATAAATGACTGCATCCGCCATTGTGGCCTTCACATTTATTATCACCTGAATCATAACAGATCTTTCAAAATTTACATTCCTTGAGGGAAATTTATAAACAAACTTTTTTTGCATTTCACAAAATTGTTTGAAATGCATTTACAAATAATTACAAACACATAGAATGAATCAAAATACATTTAACACACCTAAAGCAAAAATATTATTTAAAAAATATTAGAAATTTCGAAAAATATTATATTATAATCAAAATATTTTAATCTTGAATCCAACATGAAATAAGACAACACGAATATTATTAAAGCACAAATGAAAATGACTTTAAATGCTTAAAATTGAACTTTAGTTAACACACACACACACACACACACACACACACACACACACACACACACACACACACACACACACACACACACACACACACACACACACACACACATTGGCATTTATATTTTAATTGATATACTAATCATGATACAAGGAATGAATCATGATGGTACACTGGTGGAAATGCAATTAAAGACACTCAAAAATTCACTTATTTTTCATATAAATGCTCGTGATATTTTTTTGTACTAAATACATTTTATACTTGAATTAAATGTTTTGTCTTCAACCATTTTGTGCAAAAATATTGCAAAGAAAAACTAATTTAGTGAGTATTTACATCATTTAGTTTAAAGTTAAGATATGTTATAAAAAACGGATTATGAGAGTTATTAAACTCGAGTTTGAAAGATAAGTTATTATAAATGCAATAATAAAAATAAATTAAGCATTACTTAAATAGGATTAAAAAAACAAATTATTTAAAAAAAGTATACATTAATAAAATAAATATTTATAAGATAATTATTTATTATTGTAATCCAATAAATGAATTAAAACATGTATAATAAAAATTAATCATTATTTGATTTTAATTAAAAAAAATTAATTTTCATAAAAGATCAATTGAGGATTGCTTGAATCTAAACAACACTCAATTATATATCTGTTACTGCAGTGACTACATTAATTAGAGATAAATTGAAGTTACAAGTTGGCGAGATTCTTAGAAGAAAAACAAAGCAATTCCCCAGAAACTCAGCCAAGTCTTGAGAGTGCTCTCACCCGTCTCGTTGAGCTGTATGTTGTGCATGTCCATAAGATTGGGCAGGTTGGGGCAAACATTGACCATGTTCCTCCCTGTGTGTTTGTTCGCCCTCAGGATGGACCGCTCCGACCAATCTGTCCAGTAGATGTAGCGAGCTGTGACCGCAATGCCGTAGGGGTGGGGGACGTCGCTGACCAATATCCGCCGGTGGTGGCCGTCCAAGTTGCAAGCCTCGATAACCTGCAGTAAATATTTGGGAACGGGAATTAGTGTGGAAGAGCATGGATTTCAATGGTATCCAATGTGTTAGGAGACTCTACGAAAGTGATTTGATGCACATAATTTGATGGCGAAGTTAAATAGATAGTTATGCTAATTTAATGGTGACGATTATATTGAGGTTGCAAATCTAAAATATTTACTAAATAAGTGATATAAATTTATAGAAATTATGTTGATAAAAATAAGTATAGGGAAAAAAATTAGATAAATTTTTACAACTAAGAATAAATATATATATTAAGTTATGGATCGAAGTAAATGTGTTTATTTGTTTTTTTATTACAGGTAAATAACAATAAAACAAGTAAGGAGAGGAAAAATTTAACTTCGGTTTAAAAAATAAACTAAATTTAATACAATAAAAAATGCATCAAGCATATTTTTAGTTTCACTTTAAAAAGGTGAAATTTATAAAAGATTAATAGTTACAAAATAAAGATAAATCCTTAGAAATAAATTTGCTAAAGATAATTATGGTTATTTTAAATTAAACTAAATTATATTAATACAAAAGTCGAATAAGTTATCATTTAACTCTAATTTAAGTGTTAAAATAAATTTATATTGATCTATTATATTGATGTCAATAAGTAATTACTATAACTAATATACAAAACAACTCAAATATCACAGGGTAATAAATATAATATAAAGAACAAGCTTTAAAAACAAGAACAGGAATAAAATAACAAGTAAAACTTTAAAAATTAAAAAAAAAATTAATAAAGTAAATGAACACAGGAAGCGCAATTTTTACGAGAAGATCATGAAATTTCTGGTATTATCTCATATCTCACTCCATTTTTGAGAATCTTTATCTAGTTTTGGGTATACAAGAAGATGTTCTGTGTTCATTGTATACGAATTACAAAGTTGGAATAAATTAGATGAAAGGATGCTTATTTTTTCCTTAAATGCTGTGCCAAACAATCGCAGCTTGTTTAGTCTGAAATTTACCACGTGTTTTTGACAAAGCTTTTTCCATGTTTCTTTCCATGCCCAATGTTTGCCTGTTGAATTTGCCAATATATAAAATTTAAAAATATTTATTAATTTCTTCAAAATATGCTTTTTGAGTGACTCTGGAGGAAGTGGTTTGAAGTCTTGTGGCTCAAGTGTTCCATTTTTGACTAGTGAGCCCGTCATTTCGTTTCCGTTAATAGCTACATGTGAAGGTATCCATTGAAAAGAGGCACAGTTGGGACTCATTTAGCGCCATCTAGGAAACAGACATGGATTAATAATATCATGGATGCAAATGACATTGTCTCCTTAAAAAATTAAATTAATTAAAATCAAATTGCAAAAATTTTGTTTTCAAATAATAGACGGACAACTGAAATCATGAACAAGTTATTTTTCCCAAGAAAATCAATGACGAAATACATTCATAAAATTCATCGTCTTTATTATACTTAGAGCCGACCGATTGGCTGAGTGGTTAGCGTTCCTGACTACTGAGCTGTTAGTCCCGGGTTCAAATCCCGGTTCGGGCATGGATGTTTCTTTCCTTTTCTGTTCTCTCTGTCCTTTCTTCTGTGATGTTGTATGAATGTGGCCCGCCCTATAAACGGGTTTGCGGTGGTATGGCGCGGGTAACGCTACTCGCCTCCGTGACTTGGTTCACAGGTGCCCGCTGGGTAACGATAAATGAGTAGCAGTTTCTGGCCTTGTTGTGGCATAGGGTTCAGTCACCCTTGTGTGCCCGCCATTGGATAAAAAATATTATTCTTAGAATGTTTTCCAATTATAATCATTTCCCACTATGATTGTAGTAAGTTTAATAATTCGTAAATTTCTATCTATTTATACCTTTAATTAATACCAATTCTATAATTATTTAGCAAGGCATTATTTAAAATTTAAAAAAATCCTTTGGTAATTGAATGTGTGAATTAAGTTAAAACACAATCTTTAACTCTGCGCAGGACAACTTAACGGTCTAAGGTTGTTAAAAAGTTCTTCAATGTCTGCAGCTTAAATTAATTTTATTGAAGATTTTTCTTAAGTATTGGGTCGTATTCATGTGTCATAAACAAGGAAACATAGAAAACTCCCATGCACTCAACTCAGAATGCGTATACATGAACATAACATCCATACCCCTTTGTTTAACAGCTCCTGGAATCGTACCCGGAAATAGCATAATCATATAAATAAAGAATTAAATAAGATTTCATAAAATTTTAAATATTGAGTTATTCGATTACTATTATTTTGAATATTAATTTAGGGTGATTGCATGAGAAAATTACTAAAGGAAATTTTAGGCAATTTTCCTTACATGCTATTTACATTTTAATTCAAAGGATATAGTAAAAGATAGTTACATGTCTCCTAGCGTCCGCCCACACCAATTGAGCATTCTCTTTGTCTATGGTAAGTCCATTGGGCCAGCCTAGGGTATCCGATATGATGGCCACTCTTTTTCCACCATCCATTTCAGATCTTTCTATTCTAGGTTCATTTCCCCAGTCGGTCCAGTACATGTAACTATAAGGAATCGCAAACAAACTTGTATTGGAAGAAATAATAGCACCATTGTTTATACGCGTACAAATTTTGAAAAATGTTCATTTTGCAAGGAATGGTATTATATAATTTATTTATTATGTAAATTACAGTGTTGATAATTATAAATAAGTTAAATTCAATAAATTTTGGTACATTTATTTCTGACAATATAACTTAACAGTTTCCTTTTGTAGAAGCTGAAGTACACAGCTATTCTCAAGTATATAAAAGAAGTTTATAAATATACTCATATAATGCAGAGACATTGTTTATTTATTGTATTAATTATTAAAAATAGATTAAATATAGAATATAATTCATGATTATATAATTTCCAACTAAAATATACGCTGTGATGTTGTCACGAACCTATCGTCTTCAGGATAGTTCAATAACACAAAATACCTTCTTTTCTGACGACACATTTATCCATATTAACATATATAAACATTAATTATTAACACAAATATAAGCTTTAAAATTTTTTTCCATATTATTCATATAAGATATATATATATTTTTCATCGGCCCGGAGGAGAGGGACTTGGGCTACCCCTGACAATCAGGGTAGCAGCAACCCACCGTTCCTCTCGCACTGGCACTACTCAATCTATATTTTTCCGTGTCTCTCCCATTGGCAGACAACAAAATCAAAAGTTCTCGTTTCCGTTAACTCTCTGCTTGATTTTCACATATGTACAATAATTTTTTCATGCAATTTATATATAGTAATTTTTTTAAGCATTATATCTCTCTTTTAAAAACTTGAAGTGTTAATATTTTGGAATACATGAGGATAATTTTTTAGTTTGAGGTACATATATTTTCGATAATATAATTTTTTTGCCATTTTTATTTTGCATAAGCAAAAAAAAAAAAAAAAAAAAAAAAAAGCAAACACCTTTTCCTTTAACTTAAAGCAACTTATGAGATAATTTTTAAAGAAATATTTGATATGATACATAGTTAAGAACAAACGAACGAAACGACAGTTAACTCAATATTCATGAAATAAATTCTTGATTCCTCCCTTTGCACTTTATGTATATATGTTTCCCCAAAAGAAAAAAAATTACAAATTTCAAATATTTTTTTTATAAAAATTCCATATGAAACACTTTATATTTTTTTAAAAAATTACGATACTTTTCTGAAATGCAATGTGATAGAGTTTTAGAATAAATACATTTTTTACGAATAAAAACAAAATGAGATATTAAACAATTTATGAAAGATATTCTGATTCTGATATATTGTTTCTCTTCTTTAGCTTAACTCTGTAATTATTTTTTCCAATGGGATGATTTTTTTACTTTAATATTTTTTTAAATTGAGTATAAATGTATTTCATAATTTCAAAAGTATTTTTTAAAAATTTGATGGGATACAGTTTTAGAATAAATTTATCGACAGTAAAAATTAAAGTGAATAAAGTACAGTTTTCTCTCTCTAGAAATACATTCTTAATATTATAACTTATCAAGTCTCTATTTGCATCTTGTACAATTTCTTCGACCATAATTTATTTCAAAAATTCAAATATTTCTCTAAAAATATAAGTTTAAAAATAGTTCTCTATTTTAAAAAATGAGATTCATTCTTAAAATCTTCTGCGATACATATTTATAATTATTCTTCATAGTTAAAAATAAATTGAGTAACATAATTTAAGAAATATATTCCTGATTACATACATTATTTCTCCAACATAGAAAACTAAACAATATTCTCCAAAAGAAAAGCCTTTTAAAAATTTTGAGTTTTCTTTAAAAAATGAATATATAAAGGTATCATATACTTTTATAAAATGATAAAATACTTTTTTCAAATATTGGTATACATTCTTAAGCAAAGATTAGGATAAAAACATTGATTTTAATAAAAAATCAATTTAATAAAATTCAAGAAATGCATGCTTAATTTTTACTTTTCCTCTATTAAAACTTTATGGGTTAAGGTATTTCATGCTTTTAATTAAAAAATATACAGCTTTAAAGAATTATATTATAAATTTTAAGAATGAAAGACATTTCAAAATCAAACGAGAAAAAAAAAACAATACAATTTATTTAAGAGGTTATTAAAAACATGATTAATTATCCTAACATTTTTTGCCAAAACCAACAATTTCTTCAAATATTTCTTTCTCAGCACCAGGATTCAGAACAAAAAAGGGGAGAAGTGATGGCACCTTCAGAGAGTGAGGCATGCAGTAGGCGTGCCATCGTGAATCATGAAAGTCTTTCTTAATTTAGAAACAAGGGCCAAGTAGAAGATTCCCAGACTTAGTCTGCCCTCTAGACATTTTATATCCAAATTATATCAATAAACACATATTACATACATTTTTGATCAAGAGGTATTATTTTACATAGAAAAGATTACGACCCCATATTTTACGTGTCTCAGAAAATATTAGTAAGCACGATGAATCTTCGATTGCGTCGGGTTTCGAACAAACTGCTTTCTGATCAGACAGAAGCAACCAGGTTACCAAGACCTCCCTCAAATGTATGAGATATAAATTTTAAAAATCTATTCTTTGCAATTTTGAAATGAACAACAATTTTAAATTTTGAAATTTTTTAATGATAATCTCAAGTTATTTCATGGTATTAATGGTTTTATTTATTCTAAAACATATCGGATAAATTTATTTTAAACCTGTAACGTATAATAGAGTAAATTTTCTTAGTTGGAATTTACATGTGTTCAAAGTCATATGAAGCTACCGAACAAACAGAATAAGTAATTTCTGCTCTTGGTTTGGTGACTAACTTTTCAACATTTTTCTCAGATTTCATATAAAACTGTTAGGAATTATTTCCATACATTTCCTTAAACCAACATAATGGAGCATCTCCCAATATTTGAATAATTCATTTAAAATTGAACAAATGGGTTTAAGTATTGTCTTTTACTTGACATATGACATTAACTAAAAGTGAAACTAATGGTTACTATTTGACAGAATTAAATCGGAATGTTCTTAATACCTTCTTTCGGTTACTTGGCGAGAAGTTCACATTCGAAGGAACTGGAAGAGATATCATTTACTTTAATACCCATAAGAATAAGCTGGAAAATGATTTAGATGAGACTTAAATAGCGCATCTTTTATCGGTGAATAAAATATTACCATTCCTAATCGTTCAAGTGAATGGGAAGAGGAAAGCTTAAACAAATTGTTCACTTATGAATTTCTAATCTTTATTGGAATGGAAATTAAATTCCCAGAGTAGTTGTTAAAAGTAAATGGAAAAGTTTGCACCGAAAGGAGGCCATTTATCTTCGTTACTTTCTGCTCTAAATTCATCAATCCCTGGCGAAATGGGTAAAGTATTGGCGCTGGAATTTGGCGATTTATACACCCCCTCCTGTAACACTTCGCGCTCCCTTTGAAGTCTCCGCTTCATTAAGAAGAATGCATTTGTAAACACTCAGGCACGCGAGTTTCATGCCCGCGCTCACACGAAGTTTATACGGATCATTTGGCTTTTTCTGCAGAATGCGGATTAATTAAGAGAAGAAAAGACATCGCCCACGCAGGAATTAGAAGCAGCGAATGTGACATTTAACGGTATTCGAAGGCATTTCTAAGAATATCAATATCCAAATTTTATCATTTATATCCTTGCTTGGAAATGGAAGAAAAATAAATCTTTTAACAAGATTATTTGTCTCTTAAAATTTATTCTTAGTTGAACCTTAAACTGCAATAAATGAATTTATATACGAAGACTCCTATATTAAATTATATGTATAGGTATAATATGTGCATATATTTATATACAGAAATCAAAGTGTTTAGATTAAGTAATGCATATTTCACGAAATAAAATACTTTCATATTGTGTTATATTATAAATGAAAATTATTCTTCACTATAAAAACACCTATTCAACACTATGTTGTTTTTTAAACTGGTTTAATTTATTTGAAAGAAAAATTCTTATAAAATTGATTTATGATGGTCGTTTCCATGGTTACTTATTTCATGTGAGGACTAATTAATGAAACAAACACTTTTAAGCTGATTTTGAATATTAAACCCTAACACTGGAGGTGGGAAACGAACTCGCGAGCGAATGACTTTAGACAAGACGCTTTTTGTTCAGTTATTAACTCAATTCATGAAGGAAGACACTAACTGTAACTTTGATTACTTTAGTTTTTTTATTCTTAAATCTTGATTTCTAATAACAGAAAATAAATTCCATATGTATTCATATTTAAAAAAATAAATTTTACGATAATAATTATGTATTTGACAAGAATTATAAATATTTTATCAAACAGTGATGGATGACAAGAGTGATTATTTGTCAAGATCTGAAGAACAATACTCTGATATATATATACTCTGATCCAATATGACATTATATGAAAAAGGCGCGTTTAAATAATGGGTTAAAAATGTACATTTGACATTCCTCAAATAGTTGTACCCCTAATATATTCACTAAGCATCTGTGAAAAACATTCTTTAAATTCTTACGTTAGTTTAATATCTATAGTAATTTATAAATATGCAATGTAGTAATTTTTTTACTTGTATTTATTAATTTTTCTCCGTTAACGTAAGTTAAGTATTTGGAAGCATAACATCAAAATACTCTGACATTATTCATTAAACAGTTGGAATGCATTTTTTAATTTATTGTTTCAAATAATGTCAACAATAATTTAAATATTATTCTTCAATCTAAAAAAATAGCTATTTTAATCTACAATAAATCTTTCAATTTTCAACCCATACATATTTTTAATTTATATAAGTAAATTTTTAGCAAGTATTTGAGTATTACGCACAATTCTACGTGTTACCTAATATCAATCATATTACAGCACCTTAAATTATAGTCGTTAAATTATTATTTTGAGTAAACCCAATATCAATTTATTATAATAATATTTGCAAAATAAAATTCAAGAATGTTTCCTTCAAATGTTAACACAATAACATTCAGATTCATTCATTCAAATGAATGTTATGAATGTGAATGTTCATAACATTGAGATTCATAACATTCAGAATTTATCTTTGAAGGCATACTTATGAGTTTAGCACGGTTAATTTCACATGAATAATTTCAAGTTTCTAACATTTTTCTCTTCTGATCCAGTGTCCTCGAACAAGAGAAATATTATGACATTCTAGATGTAGAATATTAAGTGTTAGCTTAAAAATTATTTAACGACTAGGAGAATCATTAGAATCCAAATAGATTTATCTTTTATTTAAAATTATTTCCAACACATTTTAAAAAAATATATTGTTGGTCAGATTTTATTTAAAATAAATGATCAAGATAATGAAGAATTAATTACATGAAAACATATAATTACTGTGTTATTACAACTCTTTCGGTTAAAAATAAATTTCATTCTGTAACATAAATATTTTTTATTCCCTTATATTTTATTAGTTGTTTTTCCATTCTAATTAAAAACTACTGAAGATAGAGGGGTTACAGAGTAATATTTATTTTTAAATTATATCCGCATAAAATATTTAGTGGTTAAAGAATTACAAAGTTTTAACAATATATGAATATTTAAAAAATTCTACAAAAGCATAAAGAAACTGCTGATTTGTCTCTGAGAAGTACCGTTATAACAATAACTTTCACTTATACTTCACATTTATTATTAGCGTATTAACGAACTCACAATGGATTTTTTGGAAAAGGCATGAGTTTTATACCTGACCCAATCAAAACTCATATCTGTTCGCTAGTGGTTATTTTTGTACGTAAAATAGACTAGGAAGCAGTTTCTTTCACTAAAGAGACAGAGAGGGGAAAGCCGGCTCAGGTATCGACTTTGTCACTTGATGGGTTTTAAAAATTAAAAGGCTTAGCAGCTTTTCAGTCGGTAGAAATCGGCAGCCAGAAATGTATTGATACAAACTTATGAGGATTTAGGCATTAAACAGTTTAATTGAACAATTCTTACTTTAGTGTGTGGCGCTCCGTGGCTGAGTGGTCTAAAGCATCACCGCTAATCGCTTGAGAGCGTAGGAGTGTGGGTTCGATTCCCACCGTGGCCCTGGGTGTTTTCTTCGTTATTCTTCTGTGGTTGTACATCTGTCATTGTGCTATTTGTCCTATTATCGACGAAGACTTACAAGCTGATCTCAAGAATCAAGCATACAAGTCTGAATATATGTAATGTAATGAAATAAATAAATATACTTTAGTGTGGATATTAGAATACGCTTTTAACTGTAGATATCTTTTCGAATTGGATTTTGTGTACAAAAGGATTGTCAAGTTGAGTTGGATAGGTCAACCTAAGGTAATGATTTTCTCCAAACCAAATCAATACACTCTCAGTTATTACAGGTATCTTCTACAGAAATGATTTATTTTGTTTTAAAAGATATTATTTTTTGACATCAAATTTAAGGTATCCATCTACGTTGGAAAGTTTATTTTTGACTCAAAAAGTGTCAATTTTTTTATATGTGAATCTTGTACATAAAAATTTCCAGTTTGCAAAATACTTTTTTGTTTTATTGTGTGTCAAATAGAAATTAAGTTACAGAAATTTTTAAATACGCCGTGTCTTTTGAAAAAGGGAACCGGAAGTTGGGTTTTCAAACCGGAAGTGGTAAAGAGGTTTTTATTTACTATTTTTTAAATTTGTATGTTTTTTGTATAACGTACTGATTGATAGCCATAAATATGGTGCCGCTATTTGACTTATATTTTCAGAAAAAAATTGGCAACATCGTCACTATAAGGCTGGATGATTTTATCAAAACTTAGTTTTTCAAACAATTTTCAATCCTCCCCTCCCCTTAACACGGTATCTCAAATAATAATAAAGATTTCTATTTGAAACTTAGCCTACATATTGTATTATTAGTGCTATTATCTATGAAATAATGCAAAATTTGAATTTATTTACAGTTATTTACCGATTTCATTTACAGTTATTTTTAAAAGGAATGTTCAGTTAAATTTTTTTAAATATTCATTTTTTACAAAATTCGTTATATACTTTTAACACTGTTTTCTTTATTGTTGAATATTTTTCTTAGATTTTACTTAATTTTAGAGAACGTTGTCACATAAACCTTATCCTCATGTTAAGATTAATGCATTACAATTTTCTGTAGAGTGTAAACTGTTTTGTTAAAATTTCACTAAAATTTTAGCATTTCCATAACTAATTTTAACTTATATTATGTTCATGCATTATAGTTTTTATTTAAAAACAAAATAAAATTAACTTTTAAGAAAAAATTGCCTCGAACATAGACGGATGCCTTAATATTTTGTATTTATTTTGGTTGTAAAGCATCATTAATCAAGTTGCATAACATTAAATTTGTCAATTACCTACATTTCAAGCAAACAATTGGCACAATTTAGATTAAGAAGATAGCAATACAGTTTTGTTTCTATAACTTATGAGATTTCTGAAAGAAAACTTAATTGAAAACACATATCACGAATATTAAATTAACTTGAGTTGGAGTTTACTTTCAATAATTTGATTAAATAATGTTTATTCAATCATCAGGACTTGAAATTACTTTTCAATTATCGTTTAATTGAAACAATCTACTGTCTAATAACTTAATTGAAAACATGATACTAGAATTGCTTTTAATGAAACACAACAATGCGAATGACATTTATAAAATGCTGGATAATTGAGATCATTATTGCAGCTACAAATCTCTCTTTTAATTAAGAAACGCAGTATCGTTTAATTAAATTTATGAAGGAAATGAATCTCGAGAATACTAAGTTACATTTATGTTTGTGTATCACATTTTACTTTTTACTGTTGGAAAATAAAATGTGATACAGTAACATATTGAAGGATTTTTGATTAGACTTTGCAAACAATCTTTTCATCCTTATAAGCGTATTATTTTTTTCTGTTAATTTTCCTAAGAATTTGTGTATGTTTATTATCAAGTAGTTAAAATTATCTTTTTTTAATAATTAATTATTAAATCCTCCTGAGAACATATAATTACATGTTAAATATTTTCATCACAAAATAATGTCAAATGATATTGCGGAATTAAAAAGCTATCACCAACTTTTGATTGCTTCTAATCCGAATAATATTTATTTAATTTAGTTTGCTTTGAAACAATGTTAGCAAATTTCTTTTATTTTCGCATTTAATTTATTAGTATTCGAAATATAGTGCGATGAATTTTAAAAAAATGTTTACATAAATACATAAGTAAAGTTTATTTTATAAAACGTTTCGATCTTTTTTGAAGTGCCGACGATAAATTGCACCAAACTGGCTTTCTGCACCAGATGTTTTCTTGCGTTTGTATAACGTAACGTGATTGTGCACATGCGCGAAGTTGTTGTTTTGTATGTTAGTAGCCTTTGTAACGTTTGATTAGTAAGCTTTTTCTTATTTAATAACAATTTGAATTGGATATTGAGCGAACTGACATAGTTTAAATTGGTACGAAAATAGGAAATCGCACCAAAACCGCACAGGATCCTAGGAATTTATCCACGTTTCATTAAAATAAATTGAGCTTAAACTTAAATAATTTTATTTAAAACCATGCTGATAAAACTGTTTGCAAAACGTAAGCAATCTATTTATTTTTCAATACATGTAAATTATAGCCATGAAATTGTAGATTATAGCCTTTTGAAATCATTATAATGAAAAGACATGTTCAGTAGCAAGGTGACGCATGTATGGATCTCGATTCATTGACGACACACATGAGGTCAAGTCACGTGACAGATGTAGTCTGCGAGGGCATAACAGAACAATTTAAAACGATATTCTTTTGCAAGTGAAAGAATGAATTCAAAAGGTTTTAGAGTTTCTCTAATCACGTGTGCAAAACAAAATAATTAACCATTGATTGTTGGAATATGATCCCCATTAATAGAAACCAACACACTTAATTTTAAAAACATACTTTTTTAGGTACCACTTAGAATACTAAATAAATCTGAGAATATATTTGTATTTAAAATTAATTTTAAAATTGAAATAACAATATATGAAATAAATATTTTTATATAAAATTAAATTTACTAATCAAAATTATGGCCTAAAGTCAGGAAAAAATTAAGAGGGATATTTTGAAAGATATAAGCATAAAGGAATATCTCATAAAAATTTGCGAAAATTATTTTCTAAAGAAATGAAATTCTTAACTGACTAATGGAAAAATTTCAAATACTTGAAACTTTTCGGTAATTACTACAGATTTATAATGAAAACTATCAAGGTTTGTTGGTTGACACTCTAAGATCACGTTTTTCACACGAAGGCTATTTCACTGAGATTTTTAATTTAAAGCGAATTCCAAGTGTCTACAAACATCCAAATCTAAGGTGAGATTTGAACTCATGAATTATAATTCTTATACAGAAGACCAGAATTTTAACCACTTAGCTGCTACTTGGGAAAAAATAAAGAAATTCTCTTAAGATAATTATTTTTAATAATTTTATGCTCATATTTTACAAGTTTTACTTTTGATTAAGCTTATATATATATATATATATATATATATATATATATATATATATATATATATATATATATATATATATATATATATATATATATATATATATATATATATATATATATATATATATATATATATATATATAGTTAACAAAAATAGTTTTCCTATTTTATTGATGAAGATACGATAACCAAAAACCCATTACTCAAAGTATTTATTTTAAATTTATTTCTTGCATATTTAAACGTTTTTTTTATCCACATAATATAATTAAATTCATTCATAAACAATTTAACTTAAAAAATAATGGGTTTGTAACGACTGTGTTGAAATTTTTATGAGGAATTTTTAACGATCAGATTTAATATGTATTTCTATTTGAAATTAACGAAGCATATTTAAAAATATATATAGATATAATTAAATAAAATGTTTTATTTTAAATTTATTTTAAGCAATTAAAAAAGTCAATAAGCTATTTATGGAATATAATTGATAATACTTTTATTTTTCAGAAAAATATTATTTCGACTGGCGAATAGAAATCAGGAAAACAAAAGGCATTTAAGGATTTTTTCCTCTGGCTATTTGTGATGAGTTTTTAATGATCATAAAAAATTGTAAATTGAGTGTCGCAGACCATCAAAGAAATATTAATAAATGATATTTTTATAACTAAAAATATGTATTTCAATAATAAATGTAATAAATTACTAAAGAAGTATGTAATTAAGTTTTGCATATCATCAAAAAGTCCACACGATATAATTATATTTATTCACTTCGTAAAAAAAAATAAAAAGAATATATTAGATTTTCAATGATTCTTTGTAGCTTTTAAAGAATGGTTTTAATGATGATAAAAATTTAAAATTGAATGCAGCACATCAGAAACTAAATGTCAATAAAGGCTACCTTTCAATATTTATAACGCATCACAAATAAATTATAAATGGAATAAATTATCAAGAAAATATTAATGTTGTCATTATACTTTTTATTATAATAATAATGTTATAATGATATTAATGTGTTAATTTGTCTCATTATTAGAAAACATCTTCCACTTTCAACCTATTTTTTATGCAATAAGGATTGTGTAATAGATTGATAATATATACCCGGTTTCATAATGCAGAGCAATAGCCCGTGGACTGTCCAAGTTCGAATACACCAGGACCTTTCTGAAAGCACCGTCCAGTTCAGAAACTTCAATGCATTTCCTTTGGTCGTCCGTCCAGTAGAGCTTACGGCCGATAGAGTCAATCGCCAGGAAGTCCACCGATCCAAGACCTTTGGTGATGACGTTACCTACTCTAGTACCGTCCAGTTCAGATCTCTGAATCCTGTTTCGGTCAGTATCGGACCAGTAAATCTTACCTAAAATTAAAATTAAGCGTTTCAAATGAACCCGGTTGGTACTTACATGGAAACTGGCCCAACGAATGGTATTCAAATATTTTATGAAACAGGAAGACGTGAACATAATATTTAAGCTAATAAAAAATTTCAGGATTAACTTGAAATAAGCATATTTAATATCAAATATATCAAGCAATTTTCTTCTAAATCTGCAAAAATTATAGTAACCTTTCATTCTGCAATATAAATCTTTCATTAGAGCAGCCTTTTATTTTGTTTGCCGTCTGGTGATTTAGAGACACTTCTGTTGCACCAGCAGACTTCCTTATACCTAACCCTGACTTAGTTCTACCTGTTAGTGGAACCAGCCAAGTGAGAGTCATTGTAAATTAGAAGCAAATATCAAGTAGAAGATATACTAATACTTGACCTGCCACACACAGGTTTCATTTCACTAGGAGGACATTGCGACTACGACCAATTTAATGCACCCAACCACCTCTATCGAACACAATGGATCTTCGGTTAAACCAGGATTCAGACTCACTACTACCTTCCGATAGCTGTAACGACCCCCTAATCGACCAGGCCAGTGCAGCCTTTAGATGAAGAAATGGGCACACATACCGTATAATCCAGGATGCTAAATTCAGGATGAATATTTTTGGCGATGAAGAAATGATGAAAAAATGATGTATTGTGACGTGGCGAGATGACGTAAATTCTAGGATTGCCAAAGTAGAATTTTCTAAATAATTCTTGTAGATCTCCATAGATGTATTAAAAACCAAGTTGCAACATACATGAAAATCCGCCAAAAAAATCCCCAAACTCAGAATATAGCTTACTGGATTATGAAGCATCTGTGTGTGTGTGCCTATATTATATAATAATATTAATTTTCTGGACGCCAAACAAGCACAATTCCTGTATTTAGTGAGAATAAATATTTATAATAAATTATTAATTTATGCAATAATTTGTCGTAAATTAATATTTATTCCAAAATTACATTTGGTATAAAATAAAAATGGAAGTTTCTTTCAAATGAAATTTCACCATTTGTAAGAATTAAAAATTATTGAGATTTTGCTAAGGAAAACAAATGAGGTAGTGGCTTTTTTTAAACTTATACTCGTATTATGTGATTAAAATATTCCTTAAAATCATAAAAGTTTGTAAATTAAATCTTAGATTTCTGAAAAACAGTACTTTTTCAGAAAAATTCCTCAAATTTAGTAAGATTTTCAAAATTTACTTTATTTTAACAATACTTTCTTGAACGAAATTTCTTAAAATATTTATGAAATATGTTGCATTTTTTCAGGCAACACGTATTTCATTTTGAATGATTTCATAAAATTAAAGGTTTTGATAATATTTACCTCCAATTGTGTCCACATCTAAAGCAATGGCATTTTTCAAGTTGCTTATGGGCAGCACTACATCTGCTATGTAAGGAACGTCCAAAGATACTTTGCGAATATCTGTCCTTTTGGCTACAATCAAGAAATTGCTCATGCCTAAAAAAGGAAGAACACATTTTTACTCAACCAAAAACACCAGCGAAGAGCAAGATGAATAAAAAATAAATATTTGTTTTCAAATATTCTATACTTTTTATATTTTCACAACAATGTATATAATTAAATACCTGGTTTTTTATACGAATTAAGGCAGGATTAATTAAGTAACACAGATAATGCAGTATCAGATGAAATATTATTTAAATAAATATATATTCTAGAATTTTAGTAATTTGTTATTAAATTTAAGCGAACAAATAAGAGTTTCACATTGTATACAAATGTAAATTTATAGTTTATAATGTGAGTATTAATGAATACGTTACCAAAATATTAAACAGGATATTTTTAATAGACGTTTTAATAAATTATTATTTTAATAACCATTTATCCTGAGAAATTTATTCAAAAATACATCCTAAAAATGTTTATGATAAAATTCAAAATATAAAATTATGAAGGTCGCTGTGGCCGAGTTGTTTGTTTTCTTTATAGGAATGTAGTGAGTTCGAATCTCGACCCAATCGAAGATCAGTTGTGTTTGCTCATGTGGTTAGGGCACGTAAACAAGGTTATGGTCGCAATGTCCTCCATGTGAAATGATATCTCAGGAGGTGGCAGGCTAGGTCTAGGGGTCTTCTGCTTGTTCCCTGCTTCTAAATTACGAAGACTCACTTTCAGAGCTACGATGGCGCACCCAATGGATGCCCCTCAATACAAGGTGAAATCAATTCCCTTCCCCCCTGCAGTTTTCAAAGGTGAAAATCCTACTAACTGGGCATTGTACAAAAACAACATTTGGGCTCTTATAAACCTCTCGATATCTCTAAATATCAACAAAGGAACAGTTATTCCAATGAAATATAAATAGATATCACATGAATCTTCTCAACACAATGGTTTTCTACTGTATGCGGTATCGAACCCCTGTCTTCTGAACGTTAAAACAATTTCTTTCTTACCGTGGCTCATGATATCAAATATTCATATTTAAAATAAAACGTTATTTAAATAAAAAATTAATGAAATTTTTATTTTTTATCTGAATAATTAAAATATTTTCCAAGAAAATTAACATTTTGAAATTCGGATCTTTCACTGGATTTATTCCAATACAAATTAAAAACGAAGCGTTTTTGTTGTGTTGTTTCTAATCCCAGATGATGTAGCTAAGCTACACCATTTCCATAGAACTAAAAATGTCCAGAACGTCCAAAAATAAAATCAGATCCCTTAAAATCTCAAAAATTGTAAAATTTAGACAAATAAAAATATGATAGGGGGGCTTGAACAGCCCCACACCAATGACACTCTGAAAAGAGCCTTTCGCCCTCGTTAAAGGTAAATGATTTAATATGGTCGCTCAGAAAGCATTGTATCAACTAATGGCAATTGGGACACGTTATATAAGTCGTGCTCGCAATGTCTTCCATGTGAAATGATGCTTCTGAGGGATGATAGGCCATATCTCGGATTCTTCTACTTGGTCTCTGTTTCTAAATTGCGAAGACCCACTTTCGGGGCTACGATGACACACCCACTAGGTTCCATATTATTTTAGGTGTCATCACTTCTGCCCCTTGTAGTGCTGAAATGGGAAAATCGTGGTATTCGTACATACACAACAGGAATTTATCTTCCTTCTTTAGATCGTGATGGGATATGTCATTGAAATATGTTTCGGGCTATTTCTACACAACAAATCTATTTAGTTTTAAGAAAACCACTAAACAAAAAGTACTTTAAATTTTAAATGTAGGTAAACGGGTGAGTTCAACAACAGAGCTGGATCTTTCCTCTCAACGACACACATCAAATATTGTGACCTCTAAAAATTTTTAATATACATAGTCTCTCTCAGCATGATGATCTTTTATATTCAGTTATTGACTGAATATGCTGGCTTTAACATACGAAATGTTGCACCATACCACCATCACATTGAACGACGCCATTATTGTACTAAATAGATGGGAAAGTTTTTGATCATTTATTATTTATTTATATTATAAGACATTTTAAATGATTATACCAAAAGGAAGACGCTAAATAAGAATAAAAACAGATTACCCGGAAATAAAAGCTCGTGCAAAAATTAAAGCAATCCGAGAATCCGAGACAGATATCAAATGTGCTTAATGTTGAAAGATAATTAATAGAAGAGAGAAAGGAAACTGAAACACTTCTCGCCTTCCAGAGATAACAAATCTGCTATCAGATGAGGAAGAAATGTTTCAACGAAACATCAATTAGGCGAAACATCCTTAAGACAAGAGAGAATTTGCTATCTAATTGGATAGCGTTACTCCTTGAAAAAATGTGAATCTATGCAAACGTTTTCTGAACGTATTTTCAAATTAGATTCTAGATGGGAAGACAAATATTTAAGAGATGGAATAAGAGTTTATTCTGTCTATTTTTTTTACGTTTGAGTTAACAAATTAATTATGTACCCAAAAATTACAAATTTATCATTTTAACAAGAAAAATTGCAAATAGTTTTCAAAAAAGGGTTTCATTATTATAAAAGCATCTGTATTACGTCCTCTTTTCTTTTTTGAAATTGATTTGCACCACACAATTATTACTGATTTTTTTTAATTCAAGAAGGAACAACTCAGAAGTTATAGTAATTAAAAATTTGCTTAATTAATTTTCTGTTGCTGTTGTTGATTATGACACTTGGACAAGCCAAGCTCGCTGTGCCTTTGGCAGTGCGGGTTAAGTCAATAGAGAGCGTCTTTCGTTTGGATCAGAGCACCACGAAAGTGAAAGTACGATTTTGCTCTTTATAAGGTGCCTCGTCATTTTGAACCACGATCAGGTGACGAGGCCACACCTGAGCTGGCACCCTCCTCTCCACATCCTCGCCACACTAGTGGAAGGAATTTGAACGTCACATATTAACGTGGACACGTCCCCAACCCACGGAGCTCCAGCAACCCAGTGAAGGAGAATACACCGTGGTCACCATCCCAACCACTGCCCGCGGCAGATGATTCTTCACTTTGCTGAGCTTACGGGAAGCGGCGTGAAGCTACTGAACCATTGGAGCTCTTAATTAATTTTCTAAATATGTTCTTCTATTTTAACTTCAAGATAAAAAAATTTAATACCTCACAGTTCTTAAAAAAATCATATAAAGAATGACTTTTATGTTTGAAACTCTTGAATATTTTTAAAAGCATGCATCTTAAAACTCTAAAGACAGTTACATCTGTATTATTGTTGGTATAATTTATATATAATAAATTTTTGAAGATTTACTTTTAGTTTAGATTAAAAACAAACTTTTTAAGTATTATTAGTTTTAATATTTTTATATTAATATAACATTTCAATGTATAATAAGAATTAAAATTTAAAAGTTATAGAGCTAAGGCAATACTATTCATACGAAATATTGACAATATAATTTTTTTATTTATCAACAAAATTTGAAGAAAATAACACTGCGCTATATATTTGAAGAACTGGTGAGAAATTCTTGCCAGCTAAAATTATATATTGTTTATAAAGTAATTGACCAAGCATGATGGATCTTTAATTTCAGACAATTCTCTTACATATAATCATGGTTTTAGATCTGGGGATTTAGTTGGCCAAGCATACAAAAAATAGTAGTTATATAAGACTTTCATGCATTGTTGATCTTCATACATTAGTATTACTTTAAATAATTTTTACTACAGTATTAATTTAGAACATATTTTTTAAAAATGAAAATGATTAGTTTTATAATTGTTTCTAAGTTTATTAATTTTGTCCTATAATGCTGATGTTATAGTATTAAGATCTAGAAAGTTCCATATAATTTCTTTTCATTTTTCCATAAAATATTTTAAAAGAAGTATATGATTCACTCAAAAGAAATATATTTCCACTTGACCTAGTTGCTACTAAAAGCTCAAGTTAACTATTAAATCTTGATATTGCTAAAATGGACTTTAAACAAATATTATCAATTAGATTTTGCCATTTAAAATAACATGAAACGAAATATATGGAAGGGGAAAATTTTTGCAACATGTGTGTGTGTGTGTGTGTGTGTGTGTGTGTGTGTGTGTGTGTGTGGAGCTATTAATATTAATAGATTATATTAGCTTTTGATTGCCGCCCAACTTGTCTAGTGGTCAGCGTGCCTGACTGTGGATAAGGAGGCCCTGCGTTCGAATCCCGGTTCGGGCATGGATGTACTTTCTCTCTCTATCTATCCTGTCTTTGTCTTTTCCTTGTATGAATGTGGTGTGAATGGTTGCCTACCCTATAAACGGGTACCTATGGCACGTGTGTACTGAGGAATTCGGACTCCACACCAAAATATCGTTCATTTGGAAAAGTAGCGCAGCACACCCCATGTTGACAGCCTAGCTGGGACACGACAACAACAGCTTTTGATTGTGAGATAATAAGTATGGGAATATAAAGTTTTCACCCGTCAAATTTTATCCATTTTTTAATTAAATATTTAAAAAACGTATCACTTTATTCGAGTTGAAACAATGCAGTTAAATGTTCACATCCAAAGTTTATATTAAATATTTGGCCTAACTTCTACTTACGATAAAAAGATTTTATCAGCTAAATTTTGGGTATTTTTACACTAGAAAGTTTTAAAAAAAGAAATGATTTATAAAAAAAATATATCTGTAAAAACACACCCATAATAATTATGCTCTTAAAATAAAAACCCAAAGAAATTCTCGAATCTGATGTTCTTGATTTAAGACTTAAACAAGCTGTTTGATGCATCTAATATTCAGAATGTGAAAAGAAATAAAATGGCGATGTTTTCCGTAAATTTAATTGTATATATGTTAAGAAAATAACTTTCATAAATTAATAATAAGAACAAATTTTATTATTTTAATATTTTAAACAATGTTTAGTAAGCAAAAATATAAATAATCAGATGCGATAAAGAAAATATTGTTGGAAAGAAAACTTTCACTATAAATATTTTTATAAAACAAACAAACAATATCGAAACATTTTCTGGTTATTTATTTAAATCTATAATACGCAGTTGATAAAAATAATATTTTAATAAATTTATAAATTGAAAACTAATAGTTCAGTCACAAAAATATTTTCCAGATAGGCAAATGATCAATACAAGGAAAATATATCTACATACATAAAAAATTTTATACCTGGAAGCCAAATGCATCATACACATGAAATTTACACAATTTTGTTGTTGTATGCAGTGATTAATTTCGCAACATATTCATAAAGAATAAGGGGTTGTTGCAGCATCAATACTGCGAACAAAAGAAGTTTTTCCCCAGCTTTCACAAATAGAAATCCTATTTATTTCCTGGTAAGGAAGCTTATGTGAGTTCTCTTGTAACGAGAAATGTTTATCAGCAAGTTCTTTTTTAAAATTTGATCAAGGTAGATTTATAACTATTATTTTTGTGGTATACCTTACCAAATTTATTAGCCATTTATATACGTATTTTATATATATTTGTATACAATACCTTATATATTAGGTTGGTGCGTATGTAATGTCGGATTCTCTTTACATGCGGGCGTTTTCCTCCCTGTTTTCGTTATACTTTTGTATTTGGCATAACCTCATTCATACTCGTATTGTCCATTGCCAGAGACTCATTTCAGCAAAATAGGTTTTCTCGAAGGTCTTCCCTTTTTTATTTCTTTTGAGTTTATTGCCGATATGAATTCTGCCGACATTCGCGTCATTTTCTTATATGAGTACAAACTTGGTAATAGTGCTGCAAATGCTGCACGCATCATAAACCAAGCGTTTGGGGAGAATACGGTTAACGATCGAAAAGTGCAGCGTTGGTTTGGAAACATTTCGGACTGGCGATTTTTCACTGCAAAATGAGCCGCGCGGAAGACCCAAAACGTCTGTGAAGAATGATGACCTGAAGGCTCTAGTGGAAGCGGATCCAGCCGTATCCACGAAGGAACTTGCTATCAGGATGAAAGTTGACCATACAACGATATTGAGACACCTTTCTGAGATTGGCAGGGTTAAGAAGATGGACAAGTGGGTACCGTACGGACTGACAGAGCGAAATAAGCTGGATCGGTTAAACGTATGCTCATCATTGCAGCATCCACCCTATTCACCGGATCTCTCGCCGACCGATTTTCATTTTTTCAAGCATTTAGAGCTGTTTTTAAGGGGCAAACACTATGAAAATGAAGACAGTCTAAAAAACTCGATATCAGAGTTTATTAATTCTAAAGACCAAAATATTTTTAAGACAGGCATCTACGCTTTAAAATCTCGTTGGGAGAAGTGTATTGAAGCGAATGGAGCATACTTTGATTGAATAAACAGCTTTTGAAGAAAGATATGCAGTTTTATACAATCACTTAAGAATCCGACATTTCATACGCACCAACCTAATATAAATAAAATATGTGTATATACATATTTTATTTATATACAAGGATGCTAATAGAATATGGTATTAATGGATTCATAACAACACACAAAATGCCATGTATTTTCATAATTTGATATAGCTGACAAACGAGAAGATAGGTATTTTAACTACAAGTTCTGTAAGAATCGTAGAGCCTCATAGAGCTCTAAATCAAGAAATAGAAACTTTTATAAAATAGGTATTTTTGCCAAAAGTTCGATGACGTTTGCAGCATTCGGTTGCAACTATTCTGGCACTGAACAAGGGACTTCAATAGCATAAATTGGTCTCTCACCTGAAATGGTGGCTTGTCTTTTTATTCATCATGTTATCCTTTCTCGCTTGCTCAAATATTATTTAGGGCCCGTGACTCTTGCTATCTTCAAGGCAGTACATTTTGAGAGGCCGGGGTGTCCTGGTCGGTTATGCGTCGTTCTCACTATCAGAAGGTAGCGAGTTCGAATCCAGGCTTAATTAAAGATCTGTCGTGTTTGCTAAAGGCGGCTGGGGCACGTTCAGTAGGTCGTAGTTGCAATGTCCTCCAAGTGAAATGATAGCTCCGAAATAATTGGTCCATATTAGTGGGTCTTTTAGTTGATCCCTGATTCTAAATTACAAAGACTCCCACAAAACTAGTACTCCCCAAATCAAGGCTATAATTCTGCACAGGAGGCTATTCTAATTACCTACTACAAAGGATTTTCGCGGAAAGTTTACACTTGTTGCAAGGGAGAAAACCAGAAAACTATTTAATATCCACAGATGCTGCTGCACCAGTTCACTTCTCTTTGCCTAGCCAAGAGTTGGGCTCTACCAGTTAGTGGAATCAGCCGGATGAGACTCTCCATAATTTAGAAATAGAGATCAAGACGAAGACGTCTAATGCTTTATCTCCCATTATCTGAGGTATCATTTCGCTTGGAGGACATTGCGACCACGACCTATTTAACGTGTCTCAGTCGACTTTAATGAACACGATGGATCTTCGGTTAAGCCGGGATTAGAACTCATTACCTTTCGATAATGAGAATGACGCCATAACCAAGCAGGCCTCCTTGGCTCTTATCCACAGATGTGCACATAAAATGCAGAAGGGAATATACATCTTCCATGGTTCAATCAGTGTTAAAGATCAATTCCAGGACCTTATAATCCAAAGAATGCTATTCTGCCACAATGGAAAGATGTATTTCTGCTTTCTTCATGCACTTTTGTCGGGGAAAGTACTCGAGAATTTCTACTGTTTTTCCACTTGAGACACGTCCATGTGACCAACAGTGTAAAAATATACCTCTAATGTACTCAGGAATAACTTACGATAATTTTTAGCGATTAGGATGTATATTTGGTAGCAACTGTCAAAGTTAATTCATAACCATCAAAATTTATACGTGTATGAGCATTTAAATTTAAGATAATTTAGAGAGTTTTGCAGAAATTCCCATATTCTAAATCGTATTTCATAGTAATTTAATAGTAAAAATATTTTCTTGCTGAGTAAATTTTACAACGAAAATCTTCAACAATGTATTAATGATTAATATAATAAACGCAAAATTAAAAAACAATAATGCAATAAAAATAAAGTACATAAAATTAGAAAAATATAATGGAAAAATTATAAAAAAGAATAATTGTTTATGTTATACTGGTAAATTCATTTCATTATAGACTAAAAATATAATGTTAAAATTTATTCTAAATTTATATCAAACAATTTACATTTTTCACAAAATAAATTAACTATGATTAATTATTTTTTCCCCTTACAAATTTTAATTACAGAAATATGATAATTTAGGGGAAAGATATTACAAAAGAAAGAAAAGAAATTGTCAAGTATTAGATGAAAATATTAGAAAAAAAAATATGAAATGGCTTTTCTTGTACACTATGTAATAAAAAATTTTGTAACTTTTCACTCTTGATAAATTTTTTGCTTCCTTAATATTTATAAGCCCACAAGAGAAATACATAAAACGTAATTTATTGATATATTCCAATAAATTGTTTCAGTGAAAAATGAAATTTTTAAGCGACATTATTATTAAAATTCTTTATATATGTATATATTAATAGCAAACATATCACTTATGTCAACATCACGGAAAATAGTTGTTTTTTAAATATATTTCCGAGGAAGCTTTTTAGCACTTACTCTCCTGGGGAGGAAGTTAAATTCACTAAGTCGGAAGTTTGATGCATGAGTGAATTTATGGAAATTTTTAACATCAATAGAATATATGAAATATTTGAATATATCATAAAAAATAATTCATAAAATGCTGACGATAATATGAATATTCATATAACAAATTCATTATTGTTGCATAGATTTTAATTACAATATTTTTTAAGAAAATCTTTTCAATTATGTTATGTAAAGTATAAAATGATGTAAAATGAAAAATTCCTATAATATAAAAATTCTAATATATATATATATATATATATATATATATATATATATATATATATATATATATATATATATATATATATATATATATGAATTACGTAATTTAATGAATAATTTTTATATGTACTTTATTTCTTAAAATTTTGTTAAATAAAATTTAAATACTTAAGTAAATATTTGACACATTTCATTTTTAATGAATAATCTTGTTTAAGCATCTTTATTAAGTAAATTTACCGAAAAGATAATTAGATTCTATTCAAATTTAGAATAATTAATTAATATTAAAAAGTTAGAATGATGAACTTGTCTAGACCAAAATATTTTATAATTGAAGTGATAAATACTTAAGAATGAGTATAATAAAATATGAATAAGGTATCAAATGACATCTAAATCATAATTTAAGTATTGACTGGATTTTATTGTAAAAAAATTTAATAAAATTTTAAATAATAACTTATTCAAAATATTGTATCACTAACAATGTTATCATAAGTAAAAGAAAGTTAACTTTTTCATTTTCTAAGTCTATTAATATTGAATATCAGAGGAATTGATAATATTCGGGTAGCCATATATATAGTTTCAGAATTTAGTAGCACGATTACTTAAATTCTGATTTTGTTTATATTTACACCCTATATAGAGATACAAAAGTGGTTGAAACACAAAACCTGCTTCCAATGGTTAACAGTGGCTAGGATCGAACCCTAGACCTTCCCCGCAATACAAAATGTGTCTCCACTACTAAGCCACTAGAGCATATTAAAAATGTTTCAGGTGGAATAGGTCGTATTCACATAACACAAATGTTTCGAAGGAAAAAACACGAAATTATCCCACGCTTTTACCTCAAAAGATGTACAACTTCATGAACAAAGCAAAATCTATCGCCTACTACTAAACAGTTGCTGGAATCGAATTAATGATCTTCAACAACAAAGAGAGCATTACTACCACTAGTTCACGAAGAGCCAGAAGTAAAACATACTATAATGTTCCATTCTTAAAGAACTCAATGAATACTTCCCAATTATTCCTAATCATTTCTCTCTTCAGAAAAGTTATAATATTAACTAGAAAACAAAACAGTAGATTTTTTTTCAAAATATTACCTAATTTCATAGAAGGGATGAAAATAATATTATCTTAATTTTTAATTAAAAAGTCAAGTTTTAAAAATTTGAGAAATTGAATTAGTATTTAATATTTAAAATAAATTTAAATATACATTTGTATGCATACATATTTGGTAGATGAATTTTATAAATAAAATTCGGTTATAAGGAAAAGAATTTGAAAATATTGAAAAAAGTTATACATAAAATACTTTTACATTAAATCAGGTAGAAACAAGAATTTTTAAAAACTTAACAGCATAATACCAAAAAAATAAATGAATTACAATAACGGTAAACATTATTTTCGAGCATTTTAAACATTCCTCCATTAGAAAAACATTCTAAACATCACATTCCTCTGAGACACTTTTAATGGAATTTTTGTGTAAATATGTCTCGATTTTTTCATAAAACTAGAGGAATATTGCGGCTAAAAAGTATTCATTTTGATCAGCAAAAAAATTCATGCGGAAAGAATGAAAAATAATGTAACACTATTAGCCTTTTTGGATTTATTTCATCTAAAATTTGTAATAAGAGAGTATAGAAGTAAACATTCTATTATTTACAAGAAAAAATATCTTCGTAAGCTAGAACCGTTATAACAGAAATGTGAGTGGAAAGAAGAATATTTGAATTTGATATTAAGCAGCCCTCAGTAAAAAATGCAAACACACTTCTTACAAAGGGCTGCTAAATAAAAATGCTCTCTCTCTTTGTGTACACACATGCATATATATATATATGTATATATATATATATATATATATATATATATATATATATATATATATATATATATATATATATATACATACATACATATATATATATATATATATATATATATATATATATATATATATATATATATATATATACATATATATATATATACATACATATATATATATATATATATATATATATATATATATATATATATATATATATATATATATATATATATATATATATATATATATATATATATATATATATGATATTGGTAACTGTAATAAAATCTGTATAATAATTATTTTTATCAATTAAGTTTTTCGTTTTAAGAGTACAGTTACCAATTTATTACATTATATATATATATCAATGTAATAAATTGGTAAATGTTCTCTTAAAACGAAAAACTTTATTGATAAGAAATAATTATTATACAGACATTACGGTTAGCAATATTATTGTGGAAAAAAATTAACGAAATATTTTTGAAAGGGGAATAAAGTTACTGAAATAAGAGAAAAATAGAATGAATTGTGAAATATTTGTCTGGAATAATTTTGAAAATAGAAAGCAAATATAGTTAAAATTTAATGATATAGCAATAATTTTGGAGAAATATATCTTTGATGTTGGAATAAATTTATTCAACTATTAGACATCAATTTTGGCATTATAACCGACACAGCATTTTCGAGAGAAGTCATATTTCAATACCCAAATTTAAAAACTGTTAATCTTTAATAAACTTTCAAAATAAAATAGTTATAAATGTAAAAATAAATGCCAAGTTTTTGACAGAATTGTCGGTAGTATTCCTTTTTAAAAATTTCTTTTATATTAAATTGCGAGCTAATTAATTGTATTTTTCCATGTATTCTATGTACACTACTGGCCATTAAAATTGCTACACCAAGAAAGAATGCAAATATTAGAACGATATTTATTGGACACATACATTATAGTGGAAATTGATTAGATTTACAGGAAATTAGGATGTACAGATCTTGAGAAGTCAGTACCCAGAGCAGCCACCTCTAGCTGCTCTGGGTACTGACATCCGCCAAATCATGGAGTCAAACAGAGATTGTATGGCATGTACGGGGATCTCAGTCCATGCATCAATTCATCACTATGCCACAGTTCATCGACAGTAGTGGATGGTGAGTGATGGCGTGCCAATCGCACGGCAACCATTGACCACACGTTCTCAATTGGTGACATATCAGGAGAACGTGCTGGTCAGGGTAACAGTCGAACTTGTTCTGTATCAAGGAAGTTCAGAACAGTATGGGCAACATGCGGTCGTGCATTATCCTGTTGAAACCAAGCATTAGGGAGGCTTCGATGAAAGGGCAGAGCCACGGGCCTTAACACATCAGAAATGTAAAGGTTGCTGTTCAAAGTGCCGGTAATGCGAACAAGAGGTGATCGAGACGTGTATCCAATGGCACCCCATACCATCACTCCAGCAGATGGGCCAGTATGGCGATGTACAATGCAAACTGGCAATGCGCGTTCTCTACGATGCCCCCAAACACGGATGCGGCCTTGATGGACCTGTATACAGAACCGAGATTCATCTGTAAAGATGACGTGATGTCACTCCCGCGTCCATGTTCGTCGCTGATCACACCATTGAAGGCGCTTCTGTCTGTGACGCAGCGTCAATGGTAGCCGAAGCCATGGTCACCGTGCAGACAATCCATGCTGCTGCAAACGTCGTCGAACTGTTCGAGCAGAAACTTGTTGCCTTGCAAATGACTCCATTTCTCGACTCAGGGTTCGTGACGTGGCTGTACGATCCCTTGTGACCATGCGGATAAGATGTCTGTCTTCTCTGCTGTTAGTGATGGGGGTCGCTGAGATCCTGCATGACGTTCCGTATGCTTGTCCTGAACCCATCGATTCCATATTCTGCTAACAGTCATGGGGTCTCGACCGACGCGAGCAGCAATATTGCGGTACGATAAACCACAATCTCGGTAGACTATAATCCTTGCTCGATCAAAGTCAGACACGTAATGATAGGCATTTCTTCTTCTTACACGAGGCATTACAACAACCTTCTTTGCCGAAAACAACGTTGAAACGGAAATTGAGTATGAGAAAACTGCTGTCAAATCTCTAGTTTTATACACATTGTAGATGTCGCTACTGTCGCCTGCTTTGTATGAATGCGCTGAAAATCTAATCATTTGCATATCACAGCAAGTTCTACCTGTCATGCACATTTCACGTATGTGGTATGCCGCTTTCCTGGTGTAGCAATTTTAATGACCAGCAGTGTATATATTAAAATGATGACAATAATAACCATCGTTAAAACTTTTTTACGTATTTAATTAATCATTATATTACTAGCATAAATTTCTTAATTCGAATTAAATATTAACAAATATTAATAAGCAGTTATTGCAATAAGTTGTTGTAGTAACTTGTTAACTTGATGGAATGTAATAGCTGGTAATAATATAAATCTTCATCAGCATTTATTAAAAATATATTGTATTTAAAATTGAAACCGAAGAACTTTTTAACGTTATATAAGCTTTCCATAGTTATTTCATATTAAACAAAACAGGTGAGTTTCTGTCATTTGAGAATTTAGTACAATATTTCTTGGATTCAACCTCCACCCTGCATGCAGATGTAGTGAAACAGTTTTGCGGATTGTTCTACGGCTTGAGGTTGCTGTAAGGCTTTTTAACGTTCATCACGTGACTGACTTCCAGGAAGATTTTACATAAATACTCCGCCATATTCACGTGTCGCATGGGAAGGTACTTGGGAAACTCCCAAGCACCCACTTCGATAGACGTGCATAGAAGAGAAGCGCAACTTTTTTCCCCTTGTTGAAGATTTACTGGTATCAAACCCAGGATTTTTTGTTCTGAAGAGTGGTGTCCTATCACTAGACTAATGAGAGCTCATGGTTGTAGTGTTTTTGTACCAACTTTTAACCTTAACATCCAGTCAAGGAAACAACACATGCATATAGAATCATTAAAAGACAAATAAACCTAAGTCACAATGGGTATACTTATGGATTTGATACATAATTTTATTATTGTATAGATTCATTAAGTGTTGGTGATTTCAACAAGCGTATTTTATCTGATACTTCCTATTAATGTTTCATTAATTTAAAAATAAGTTGATTGTTAAGAATTATTATTAAATTGATATGAGTTTTAATAAATTTCCTTTCCTGAATAGCTCACGCGTTGGAGTAAAAAAATTTAAAATATCTAAAAAAGAAAGAATCGAAAAAATTATGAAATATAGAATATTACAAAAAATGACATTTCTCATTTACAATATGTAAGAAATATATTCACATTTTTCACTTGTGCCAAACCCTTCTCAACATTCTGAAACCCACAAAAGAAGCATAAAATGTAATTTACTGATAAAATTCAGCACTCTTTTCTTATTTCAGTAACCCTTTTTCTAAAAGTGAGATCTTTTTAAAAACTCTTCACCTAAGTACAAACGCATACATATTCATCTTAAAAATATCACTTATGTCAACATAACGGAAGATATACATTTTTAAAAAAAAATTCTTTTTCGAGAACATTTCGGCACATTCTCGCCCTTTGGTTGGGAATTTAATTCGCTAAGTCGGAAGTTTGACGTATATGATTGAATTTATGGAAATTTCTTGCGAAGGAAATCTCCGGCGAATTGAGAAAAGAAAGTTAGGAAAGTAAAACTATTTATCTGCGCTGAAATTGCCTTCAACTCGCGAATATCACCTCTTCAGATAATTGATGCGGTTAAATATTTCACTAAACACACATATTAAATGCGGTATTCGATTTAAGCTCGCTCGAGAAAAGAGCCGCAATGTGTATGAAAGTCTAAAGATTATTTAAACGCATTTCAATTTTTAAGGAAGAACTTCGTATCTGACTAGTTAAGGAATTTCAAGAAAAATACTTATTGAAAGTCAGGAGTCAGAATGAATTGCTCTATTTCATCCTTCATTTTTAAATGCCGTAGAAGTTTGTATGAATTTAATTTGCAATAAATTAATTTTACTTTTAGGTATGTAAGTTTTCTTCCACAATCCAATTTATTCCTTAAATAACTTTGAATAAGTTATTAATGAAGTAACATTTAGTTATTAATGAAGAGTGAAATATAAGATATTTAAATAAATATAATTTACGTTCCAATTGTGTCCAAAAGCGAACATATATTAGGTTGGGGAATAAGTTCGTAGCGTTTTTACCAACGAATTTTATTTAAACAAAAAATATAATTATATCAATAAGCCAATCAATTATATATTCGCCGTTGCTGTTTACAACATCTTCCCACTTTTCGACCAGTTTGTTGATACCGTTCCGCCAAAAATCACCTGGTCTGGTATAAAAGTAGTTGTTGCGCCAGTTTTTAAGGACTTCTTGTTGCACTGGAAAATGCTCGAAAAGAATGCCACAGTCAACAAGGAGCTCTACATTGCCTAGCTACACCACGTGAAGGAGGCTATTCGACTGAAAAGACCTGATCGCGACATGGTCAAACCATACTCCTTTACGACAACGGGAGGACCCAAGTTGCCCAAGTCGTCAAAGCCGCACTCCAAGAGCTAAAATGGGAAGTCCTTCAGCATCTGCCGTATTCTGCTGGACCTTGCACCAACCGCTTACCAACTCCTTGTCAAACCATATGAAGGATGTTACCTTCGATAACAAAGAGGTCCCTAAAAACTAGCTCAACAAATTCTTTGACACCAGACCAGGCGATTTTTGGTAGAATGGCATCAATAAATTGGTCGGCAGTGGTAAGAGGTTGTAAGCAGCAACGACAAATATATAATTTACTGACTTATTCATATAAATATTGTTGCTTCTTTAAATAAAAATCTTTGGTAAAAATGCTACGAAATGATTCCATAACTTAATATATTGCATTCATACATATATGGATACAAACTTGGTGAGTAAACTTAGGGGTTAAGCTATCATACGTTTGAATATTGAAAAATGAGGAAAAAAATATAGAATAACTTTCAAAAAAGCTGCAGTTTATGATCAATTGATTACCAATTTTCACATCTCCTAAATTCAGATGCATTTTAGGCGATTTTGGTCTTATCAAAGTGGTTTGGGACTCAATTCGATGATAAGTTTTCCTCTTACCCAGATGCCGGTCGATTGTTAATCCCTATGTACCAAGGGTACTCAGCCACCAACAAGGCTTCAGCGTTAACATCAGCGTTGAAATTATTGGTGACATGCTGATCGGTTCGTACATGATGCATGAATGCCTTGACAGGTTTTCATAGGCCACTTTATTGGAAGAAGTATTGTGCACTTCTTAATGTTTGTTATCATACATCTTGTGATTTTAATAAAACGGCTAAAACTCCGCAGAAAATTGCTTAGCATCAGTCTTAATTTAATTTAAGTATAAGGTTTACCAAACAATGCATTTTCAAATGAAGCAATCTAAGAAAAATATTGAATGGCAAGGAAAATATAGTTAAAAATATACAGAAATAAAAACATTCGGTTGTCCGGAAAGTTTGCACCAAATTTTAAGAAAATCTTAAATGCAATGCACATAACTTTTGGTATTATATAGGTACCTTTCTGTTCCGCAACCTATCCCCATCTTTCATGCAACTTGAGCATTCCCTCCATCCATAACCTCTCAGGATTTTTAGCAAAAAATTTATCAAAATGAGTTTATTTCAACCAGAGTTGAAAATTTGCATTTTAAGAAAATTCTGTAATGATCGGAAAAGGTGGAAATCCGAGGACTCAAGGTCTGGAGAATACAGTGGATGGAATAAAACGCCCCAACCAAACTCCAACAATTTGTGTTGAATTTCCGTAAGGTACTTGAGGTCGGGCATTGCCCTGATGAAACATGACGTCCTTATGATTCACTATTTCTGGAAGTTTATGTTAGATTGCTGTCTTCAGTTTATCTAACCGAGAGCAAGACTTTTCCGAATTTATTAATTATTTGGCAAAAGCTCATCATAAAGGATTCCTTTCTAATCCCATTAGACACAAAGCATTATCTTCTTTGAATGAAGACTGGCCTTTGGGTTTGTGCCTAAAGGTGGTTGATCACGCTTTCCCCAAGTCCTTTTAAGATGTACGCATTTATAAAATATTCGTTTTCATCTCTCGTCAATAATTGCTTCAAAAATGGTGTCTCCTTGTTGCGTTTGAAAACCACACATCGTGACAGTTTTCGTTGCCAAGGTTCATGGTATGGTAGATTTTGATTTATTTAGCATTCCTATATTAATTGACATGATGTTGATCGTAGATTATTCTCGATTTCTGTTTTAATTAGATCTTTTTCTGTGGTGGATGGCCTATACGGGGGTTCTTGATTTTCAATGTTGAAATATACAGCTTTAAACCGAGCATACAAACCACTTCTTCACAGTTTCTTTGGTTACAGCACCTTCACCATAAACAGCACAGATCTTATTTGCCGGTTGTGTGGCATTTTTGCTCTTTCGAAAAAAGAACAGCATTAAATGATTTTAATGGCCTTTATTTGCTGCTACATTTAAAGTCTTATAAATTTGGTAAAAATTAACGAATTTTAACAAAGCTTGTTTTCAAATACAATGAATGATCGGTTAACGAATAGTTTGGACCGCGAACAAATCGGACAAAGAACGCTTTCACGAAAGATTTTTGTGTTTGGAGAACGATTCAGACAACATATTCGGATTCAGGTCTCTTCTAACGCTACTTAACGAAAATCGGCATGAACTTTCCGGATAACTCAATATTTTGCGAAATTTTACTGAACACCCCCTTAAAAACAGCTGTAATTAGAAAAGATCTGCAAAAATATTTAAAATTGTGCTTCTTCTCATAGATAATTTCACTTCAAACATGTAGGCTAAATATCAGACAGACATCTTTAATATTTAAGATATCGTGTTGACAGAGGGGGTTGAAGATTTTGTGAAAAAAGTTCTGAGAAAATCCCTTTTCATCATAGTTTTGCATGAGATAGCGACAGTGTTGCCAATTCTTTCCGAATATATAAGCCAAAAAACGGTCTCATACTTATGTCTATCAATCAGCGCGTTATATAAAAAACGTGTATAAATTTAAAAAAAAATGTAAAAGAAGTAAAACACTTTTTTCTAATACTTCTGATTTGAAAAAGTAACTTCCTGTTTCGTTTATCAAGAGACCACATATTTTAAAATTCCTGTAATTTAATTTCAGTTTGTTATACAGTAAAACAGAAAACAATTTTGGAAACTGGGAAACTCTGAGTATAAGATTCACAAATAAAAAAATTGACTCATGTTGTCAAAACTAAATTTTTCAACATAGGGGCATGCATTAATGAGTTAGAAAGAAATTTAAATTTATAAATTTAATTCATCAGTCTTTAACGAATAATGTTGAATTCTGTTTGCAACAAAATATTTTTTTTTAGAGATTTAATCAGAAGTAATAATAGCTGTGCTGAATTATAAAGTGCTGACATTTTGTGCAAAAAATGTATGATTGCTCAATTTTCTTTTAATTTACTGACATTTTAGTCTGTTGCAACATTTCTTGAAAGATAAATTATTTATTTTAGAGAAATATTACAGTATTTGCATTTTCCCATTCATTGCAACATTTTATTAAATAAAAATAAGAGTCATTTTTATTAAAATACATCAAATTAAATACCCCGGGAAAATCAGGATTTTAAATCTTTATAGTGAAACTTTAGAACTCAAAACCATAAAATAATTGAAATTTTGTCATCGTTTTCTCTTTGCTTTATTCATAATTATCGTTCAAGACGGAATTTCTTGGAAAATTGCAAAGCTTATTTTAAATAGTTTTATTTTAAAATGAAATGTTTTGAATTTATTATTACAGAATTTTAGTTAAAATTATGAAATTGTAACTGTGCTATGCACAGAATAAGTAATTAAGAAAAAACATTGCAATTTCACAAAAATTGTTATATTCTTGATATTTCTCCCTAGTGAATGAAAAGCTTTATTCCAGACTTTATTTATTTATTACAGACTAATCAAACACACAAATTTTGAGTACATGCAGGCATTTAAATTTATGAAAAAAAATAATTTATTAAGAAAACGTTAGTTGAAAATACACAATTTTAAATTGAGAATTTATTTAAAAATTTGACCGACTCCCCATATAAATGATTAATTTAGAACAGTTGATGATATGTATTACATAATCTATTTTTGTACATTGCTTTCGCATAAAAAATGCTCTGCTTACATAGAATAGGTAATAATAAGTTTTTATTATACTATATTTATGTTCCTGTTATCGCTTATGACATTTAGGTAAGCCAAGCTCTCTATGTCGTTGGCTTTGCGAATTTAAGTCAGTAGGTGCGTCTTTCGATTAATCAGACCACCACAAAGGTGAAAGTACGACTTTGCTCCTGCGATAGATGGCACCACCAGAGCATTCACTACCTCAATTTTGACATTGATCTGAAGGGGGGAAATTTTACCATGTCTTGACACCCATGGTAACTGCTCAACGATCGACTACAGGACTTTCGATTCCACAGATTTAACGACAACGTGTTGGTGGCATGTGTGTAACGACTACGTGTTGTTATACTATCCGTATTGGTAATCGAACCCCACCCTTCCAGACGGAAAGCCGATGCCCTAACCACTAGGCCACCATGACCCTTAGTAAAACATAAAAGAGGCAATCTATGATAAGAAATGGGTTGATGAAATCATTAATATTCCCTTTTGGTCAAAGCACAAATCTGTTACCATCTTCCACTTCGCTACTGGCAAGAATTGCCCTCTACACAACTATATCGTATAAAAATATTGTCAAGTCCACTTTGCCAACTGTGTGACATATGAGAGGAAACTGGACGTGAACCACTTGAGTCATTGTTCTGCACTGAACACTTGTGTAAGAGATACTTGACAGCTTGGCACAGGATGAACAATTTACAGATTTACTGCGGTTTCAGTTTTTTTTTTTTATCTGAGTTGAGACGTCACTTTTTCTGTTTGTTTTAGTTTTAATGTTTGTTATTATGACTACAGTGTTGGCTTCTAATAAGCCATTAGAAATAAAATATCTGAGTAAAAGACAACGGTCTTTCCCAACGAAGATTCCACTGCAAATAAGGCTAATATTTCTCTTATTATACTCAATTAACTAAAGAAAACTTGTCAATATATACAGGGTTAGCAAGAAATAAGTTTCCCACTTCAGAAGGCTGTAGAATACGTTCTATTTGTCCAAATGAGATAAAATTTGAACTACAGATAATTCAAATGATGCGCTTGACATTTATTAAAAAATAGTACAAAATTTCACCGATAGATGGCGCTGTAATACACATAAAAACATTTGATATGCTTTATAAATGTTAAAAAATAATAATGAAAATGTAGCGTTACAACTCTTCAATATGCCCTTCTTCATTTTCAACAATGTGCTCTATAACCACACAACCATATTTTCGACAGCAGACCGGTGTGAGTCTGTCGGAATATCAAGGATATGGCGCTTAATGCTGTCCTTCAGATCTGGTACACATGCTGGCCTTTTACAGTAGACATTGCCCTTCCAAATGAATGCCAAATGAAGAAGGGCATATTGAAGAGTTGTAATGCTACTTTTTCATTATTATTTTTTAACATTTATAAAGCATATAAAATGTTTTTATGTGTATTACATTGCCATCTATCGGTGAAATTTTGTACTATTTTTTAATAAATGTCAAGCGCATCAATTGAATTATCTGTAGTTCAAATTTTATCTCATTTGGACGAGTAGAACGTATTCTACAGCCCTCTGAAGTGGGAAACTTATTTCTTGCTAACCCTGTATTTATTTTTTTAAGTAATTTTACATTACATTTTTAGATGAAGTCTAAAAGAATAATTATAAATCAGATACAGGTTAAATTACTTTAATGCATTTATTATTTTTAACTTCACATTTGCAAACAAATATTCTTACATTTATATCCGGGAAAGAATTTCCAAAATAATTTAAAGCTGCTTCCCAAATCCCATGGCAAATAATACTTTCTTATTATCTCTGCAGTAGCTATGAAACCCACTTCGATACACAGGCATGCATTATTTTAATAACTTCGTTTCCAGCGAGAGATCACTCACTTCCTCACTTCTTTTCGGAAGGAGTTCGAAAAACGAAAATCAATAACTCACTTCATCATCAACATCAAAGCTGTTTATCCATTTTTCCAAAAGAAACACGGCAGCGTAAGAACACGGCCACCAGACACGACAGTTTAACCTTAAAATCCTATTACCTCATGAAGTTTTCTGAAAGAAAATTATCTTCTTTTTTTTACTTCCTGCCGGGGAAAGAAGTAATTAATAAAAACATGGAAAAGGTTTCAACGCTTTTCTAAATAATGATGAACTTGGTCAAAGAATAAAAAGTTATCTTTTTTTTACGAAAGAGCTTTTTAAGATTAATATATTACTGATTTTTTGTTTGCTGTTCTTTTTCATCCCCATTAAGGGAAATTTTTATACAAAATTCCCTTTTCTAACACAATGTAACACGCCACTCGACATGGTTGAAGCATTCTATTAAAGGGAAATGCCACAGATAATTTAGTTTTATTAGGGATACTCATGTATTCTTATGCTAACATTTGAAAATTTTTTATTTCACTTTTTGAAATAGGATTATGTGTGATAATATTTAGCGAAATACTCATTATGCATTTTCTATTTACTTCATTACAATGTTTCTAAAAAGTCTACTTATTTTGAGTATAGTTGATATTTTTACCGTTGACTAGTGGATAAATATTAAGAGATACCTCAAGATAACAAAAATGTATTAAAATGCTTTTGACGTTTTTTGTGATATTTTAAATATTATTCTGTAACTTTTTATTTTACTTTCGAAAATGGGATTAAGTACGATAATGTTTATCCACATATTTTGTTACATGCTATTTTACTAGTTATGCTATTTAAATCATTGTAAAAAGTACATTTTTTAAGCATTGAAAACGATGACATTTTAAAGTATTTAAATTTTTTTTATGAAAATTACAAAATCTGATCGCGTATCGATCATATATATCACACGCATATCGATTGAACCTATAGAAATTTATAGTAACTTGTACTCACTTATATATATATATATATATATATATATATATATATATATATATATATATATATATATATATATATATATATATATATATATATATATATATATATATATATATATATATATATATATATATATATATATATATATATATAAATATATATATAAATATATATATATATATATATATATATATTTATATATATTTATATATATATATATATATATATATATATATATATATATATATATATATATATATATATATATATATATATATATATATATATATATAAATATATATAAATATATATATATATATATATATATATATATAAATATAAATATATATATATATATATATATATATATAAATATATATAAATATATATATATATATATATATATATAATATATATATATATATATATAAATATAAATATATATATATATATATATATATATATATATATATATATATATATATATATATATATATATATATATATATATATATATATATATATATATATATATATATATATATATAAATATATATATATAAATATATATAAATATATATATATATATATAAATATAAATATATATATATATATATATATATATATATATATATATATATATATATATATATATATATATATATATATATATATATATATATATATATATATATACTATATATATATATGTATAAATATATGTATATATATATATATAAATATATATATATATATAAATATATATATATATAATATATATATATATATATATATATATATATATATATATATATATATATATATATATATATATATATATATATATATATATATATATATATATATATATATATATATATGTATATATATATATATATATATATATTAGAGAAATATATTAAGTTTATTTTCTTCAAAAATTTAGAATATTAAATGGGTAAGTTTGGTATGTGTGTGATATTTCTATTTATAAGATTATCGGGCTGTTTGGCGTAGATGTAATACAAATAAATATTTCATTCTATTAGTTTCACTCATGAGAATATCACCATATAAATAGAAGATGGTTAGAGCCTACATCTCAAATGAAAAAGGACTAGTGAGTAATAGCATAAAGAATGAAACATAATATAATAATTGTAGTCAAAAATTGATTATTTGCGTAAATGGAGAACGGAATAAATTAGAATGGTGAAGCAAATTATTAATAATGAATGTAAAATATCTACTGAAATATTATCTAATAATTAAATCTACATATATTTCCAATTTTTTACTTGTAATATTTAGTAATATTATTTTTAAGAGGTTTTTTTCTTTAAATAGATACATTTGTACTTGTGTAAAAAAAGACGCATGTAAGTATATAAGAAATATATTTGTAAATCCAATATATAAAAGGAAACATTTCATATACTTACAAATAAATATATTTAGAGAATTCTGAGAGTAATACGAAACCTATAATGCTTGATTGAAATATAAATATCTGCGTGACTCTTTACTTCATTTTTAATTTATAGTGATTATGTTATATCACTTTTTTGCATTTTTACACGAATTTGCACTACTGAGTTAACAAAACGCTGGAAACGTCTATTTTTAATAGTTTTTTTCTGCAGAAATATTTTTATATCATATAACAGAATAAATTTTCTAAGATTTTCAACATTATGAAAATTTATTAAATAGTTTGAATGTTATTTGAGATAGATTTAGAATTTTGGCCTATATATACCAGTTTGCGACACTTTCGGAAATAGGACTCAATATGTTTGGCTAGACATCTGCTTCAGGTTACATTTCGTATTTACAATGTCACCATGTTTGTTAAATATCTGACTCATTTAAATATAGTTACTTTCGTAGCAAATAGGTTGCCAATAGATGGGTAAAGAGGACACTCATGGAAACTTTGCAGTGATTAAATATATTTTTATGCTTCTAGTTTTTACTCATCTTTTTACATAGGGCCTAGTTTCAATTGCATATATTCCGTGCTGATTAATATAGTTTAAGTAAAATAAAACGCCACATTTCTTTGTAAATTTAAAAAGCGAAGTTAAAAAATAAGATATTTAAAAATATTGAATAATATATTGAATACAGGTGATTATTAAAATAATGAAAACACATGTGGAAAAAAATGACACTTTTGAAATGTGCTTTGTAATTTGTAAAATATAATAGCTATAGATACTATTTTTTAAAAATAGAAGTATATACATTTTGGTAGCATGTTGCAGCTGTTTTAAAGTTCTGTAAATCTGTCATTTATATCGAAAACGTAATATGTTAGACCTATCAGACTTACAAAGAAGTCAAATTATTGCAGACCCTCAAACTGGATCATGTATGTTGTTGCACTAACATGCTTGCACTCATGTACCAAGCCCTGAGTTGGGCAATACCGATTAGACAGAAGCAGCCTGGTGGAGTCTCCGTGATTTCGAAGCAGAGACCAAGCAGAAGACTCCCTATACTTGGCCTTCCACCCTCAGAAGTATCATTTTAATTGGAGGACATTGCGATCGCGCAAAGTCTTAACGTGTTCCAACCACCTTCAGCGAACACGACGAAACATCGGTTAAGCCGGGATTTTAACTCATTACTTTCCAAAAATGAGAAGGACGCCCTAACCTACCAGGCCACCTAGGCCTATTGGATCAAGTATGTTGTTATTGCACCAGCCTGCTTCCCGGCTCTTAGCCCTGAGTTATGCTGTACCAGTTAGATGGAAGCAGATTAGATGTGTGGAGTCTTGTGATTTTGAAGCAGGGATCAAGCAGAAGACCTCCCATACTCGGCCTGTCACCCCCAGAAGTAGTATCATTTCAACTGGAGGACATTGCGACTACGCATAGTTGCCCCAGCCACCTTCAGAAAACATGACGGATTTTCGGTTAAGCCGGGATTTGAACTCACTACTTTCCGATAATGAGAAGGACGCTCTAACCTACCAGCCCACCTCGGCCCACTGGATCACGCATGTCAGAAACATCACACAGCTTTTAGGAGTCACTAATTGTAAGATGTCTAAAATCCTGCCCCCAGTACGGCAATACAAAATCGGCAATGCAAAATTGTGACGGAAAGAGAAGCTCAGTGAAAGAGCCCGACGGATATTGAAGTGGATCGCGTCCTGTCGGAAAAGTGAGCAACATCAGCTGAAAAGACCGCAGTGCGCGGTCAACCAATGGATGATTACAAGGTCAGTGATTGTCGCTGTAAGACACCTTCATAAACAGAACATTTATGACTAAGCGGCAATACTCAAGCATTTTGTCACAAATGTTAATGCGTCTGCATGGTGTCACATTCACAAAATCTGCTCGATTTACACATATTTAGTGGTACAGGCGAGCCCCACAACTGTGCCTTTAGGTTAACGGGTTTGAAATACAGACCTGTTACCAAGTGCCTTTTCATTTTAAACCACGGTCAGTTGACGAGCTCACACTTGGAGCTGGCTTCTTCCTCTCCACATCCATGCCACACCAGCGGAAGGACTTTGAACATCACAGATGAGCATATACAAGTCCCCAATTCACGGAGCTTCAGCAAACTCAGTGAGGGGTAGTACGTTGTCACCCTACCAGTCACTGCCCTAGGACAAAGATGCTCAACTTTGCTGATCATAATGGGAAGTGGCGTGAAGCTACTGAGCCTCTGGAGCTCTGCTTCATTCATAAGTGGAAAAAAAAAAGAAATATGGTCTGATGAATCGCTCCACTTTTTTCCAAGTCATGCAGAACGGATGCAGGCGTCTTTCTTGCATGTCCTCCCCTCACGGAGGACGAATTCATGTTTGTAGGACACCTGCACAAGATCCTGCTTACGATCGTCTTATTCAAACTGTCAAGCATAAGCATGGTTTCATCATGATATGAGCAGACGGGTTGTGGTTTTCCTCTGAAACGACCATGAAAAATCACTGGATAGAAATATTAAGGAATATTTTAATTGATCAAATCAGTCCTATTATGCAAATCTCATTTCCTGCAAGAAACTGAATTTTCAAAGATAATAATGCATTTACTGTAATCTAACTAACCATTTATTATTTGAAAAATATGAGAACTAAATTAA
>CM075861.1:68143060-68180560 GCA_037975125.1 Latrodectus hesperus
TAAAACTTATAAATCATATCACTTATAGATCACACAAAAAAAAATCGAATGAAGCATTTATTACTTGAAAAGACATTAAGTTATGAAATTGTTAAATTATGAAATCAGATCAAAGAAAGCAGCTTTTATATAAATCCCGAAGTATTTCATATCGGTGACAAACTGGAGAAAGTCCACACGCTTACCATCCAATGGTAAAAACAATACTTTTTCACGCAGGGAAAAAATCGCAAATATCGTTATTTATTTTCAAAAAAAGAAGGAATTGAGAGGTATAATTACACATAGCGATAATTCTATAGATAACAATTTAAAAAAGGGAGAACTACCCCTCGGTTCTTGAAGTGAGTAGAACTTTGGAACGAAAAACGCTATTAACCATTTAAATTAATTATATCATTCACGGCCGGGGTAGTCTAGTGGTTAGGGCATCGGCCTTCCATCCGGAAGGGCGGGGTTCGATTCCCAATGCCGCCAAAGACCCACCGAGTAAACGCGATATACGTGCTCGTTCAATCTGTGGAATCGAAAGTCCTGTGGTCGGTCGTTGAGCAGTTACCATGGGTGCAATGGTCTGGAGAAATTTACTCCCCCTTCAGATTAATGCCAAAATTGAGGGAGTAGATCCTCTGGTGCTGCCATCTATCGGAGGATTTGAATTCGTACTTTCACCTCCATGGTGCTCTGATTAAAACGAAAGACGCTCCCAATTGACTTAAATTCGCATAGCCGAGGCATAGCGAGCTTGGCTTGTCCAAGTGTCATAAGTAACAACAACAACATATCATTCATATCACTAAAAGCCTCGTAATTCTGAACCACGGTCAAATGACGAGGTCACACCTGAGTTGGAACTCTCGTCTCCACATCCACGCCACACCAGCGGAAAGATTTTGGACGTCACAGATTAACGTGGATACATGCCAAACCCACGACACTCCAGCAACCCAGTGAAATGTGGTCACCCTCCCAACCACTGCTTTCTGCAAAGGATGCTACACTTTGCTGACCTTAACGGGAAGCTACTGAGACACTGGAACTTACTTTTAATACCAAATACAAACCTTTAGAAAATATTGAAAATATGCATACTATATTTTAGAAAACAAAATGCTAATTTGATCACCAAAATATTAAAACAGATCGTTTTATATTTTTAATTATTAATCTTTATAAATGAAATCCTTTCTCTGTGTGTTCATCAAAATTTTGAGGTTGAATGGATAACGGGTACATGAGAAATGGAGTGAATTTATAATAAGATGTTCGTCTATGTAAAGCATAACGCTGTATTTCATTTCAAAAATTTCATTTTACAGGACACGTAATCCATTTAAATCATAAGCCTGGTTTTTGTGTGCGTGTGAACTCATTGTATAATTACTTATATCATGACATATAATTCACTTAAGCGATATTGCATGTCACTCCATAAGTAACTCGCTTCGTAAATGGAACTATGCATATTTCCCTTCTTAAATGTTTATTTTTAATCACCAGAAGTAGAGGGCATTATGAGAACAGCACAATATATCCTCACTCTTTTTACATTTCTACTTTGTCATTTAAAAAATCCCTATTTTTCCCCATTTTTGAATAATATAATTTCTATTCATTGCAGCGTATGTGTTTTCGCTTTTACTAATACTCCACCGATAAAAATACATTGAAATGTTAATAAAAATAGTTCTAATTTCAATACTTAATAAATTTGTGATTAAAAGAAATTTTTAAATGTTCCACACCACATTTGATTTGCTTTTAGTTAATCTTTATGTGAGACTTCATTTTGCGGTGCAAAAGATTGTTTTGCACAAATATCGCCATTTTTCCAGACCAAAATTTTTTCTCTAAAGCTATGCCCTATATATTAAGGTGGGCTTATCCCATTAATTTATTATATTTTAATACATTTTATCTTAAATCATTTTTACTATTCTCGTGTTTCGTTCGGGACTTTCATACAATGTACATCATTTAAATCTCCTTATAAAAGCAATTAATTTATTTTAGTAAGAATAGATTAATGTATATTTTTTAATTTTATTTAATTTTATTATTTTTCTAATGCCTCTCTCTCTTTTGCCTACATACAAGTGCGATGAAACTAAGTAAAGTTTCCTCAAAGAAGCTAATTCGGTTTAAATTGAATTGACACGCGTACATTTAAATAATGCATGAACTTTTCTCAAATAAATTATTCAGTGGTTTTGTGTGACAAAGCAGGAATAGCTGCTAAGGTCCGCGAAGAAACTGTTCTCTTCAAATGTACATTAACAATCGATTTCGGAATCTCAGAGAACATCCCGCAATCAAACTATAACCACATCGACATGGAGATTACGTCCTCTCCACCGAACAAGGCACTTGGCTGGAATTACCCCTCCCAAAAGGGACTTTCATTCAGAAGTGCGCCAAATGCGCCAACTCTTTTCTTTGACAAAAGCTTTGTCCGACAATTCACCTGATGAGTTTGGAGGCAACTGTTTCTCTCAAAAGACGAGCGAATTAAAATTGAAATTCCTAACTTGACAGCTGCAAGGGGTGGACCAACTAATTAAATTGACCTTCAAGACATTGGCGCAACCCACGCTCTCTTGTAATATGATTTTAATATCGTTTAATTAATGTGGAATTCCTTCATAAATGGAAGGCTTTATTGAATCGGTGTGATGTTGAATTTATTAATCTTTCCAGCGCAGCTAATTCGAAATTAACAATTTTTGTGACTCACTGTAATTAGTTTATCGTTTGGAAAATGCGCTAAGGAAAGTTTGATTCTTTATCATTGCATATAATTAATTTCCCCAATTTCGAAACGTATTCCAATAATTATACTATCTATTCTTTCATTTCTTTAAATATAAATTTAATGAAATTCATCACAATTATTAATTTGGATCATTAAATGTGATTCATCGTAATTAATTTCTGAAGAAATTTTAACTTGCATAAGAAGTTTAATTCAATTCATATAATTTAAATTTCAACGCAGAATGTATTTCGAAATATATATATTCTTTTGTGAGTTGAAAAGAATTTAATTTAAATATTCACGTTTTCTAAAAATGTGTGCGTGATTATTAACTTTTCAAAAATTCTCTTCTCGTGTTGAGTAGGTGCGAAACAAATAAGTTTCATACAATTTAAAGTAATTTAAATATATTTCAAAAATTTTTCTCTTAATAATTTATGGAATTAGCGTACAAATTATTCAAAATTAGTTATTAGAAATCTAAAAATTAAAATGCGAAGAGTCATTCCTAGAGTTATTTTAAGAAAAATAAAAAGTTTTCATCACATGCGCAATGTTCTAACTGTAGCAAAAATCGTCTATATATTTTTCAATAAATACATGAAAAAAATACTAAGAACTTTAAATTCCTCAATTCGCTAATTTTTCAAAAGTAATATTTTTTTACTAAATATATTTTTTAAATCAATCTTAACAGGAAAATCAAGTTATAAAAATAATGTGCCACACACAAAAATATTAAGCACATGTTGTCTGAATTAACTAATTTTTAAATTAAAAATAAAATTTAATGAAATTATGGTAAAGGAAAATATTTTTAAAGCCGTGATAATTTCATTTCGAATAATCAGAACATCTATGGAAGTATATTATTCTTTCTGCTCTTCATAAAAACTAATTTTTATTTTTCCGACGCAGAATAATTAATTAATTTGAAACAATAAAAAATTAACTATTGAATCTTCAATGTCGCGACACCTTGCGGCATAAAACCCAACCAACCAACCAACCATCAATGTCGCGACGATAGTTGGAATACGTGGAAACATCGTTAAAAGACATCATGAAATAAAATCATTAAAAACATGACAAATGCGTATTTTTTTATTCATTGAGAATAAAATATTCTCTTATCAAAAGAAATACACTTAATAAGCTTCCACAAAAAAAGAAAACTATAAAATCGATGAAAATGTAAACAAAATAAAATGTCGTCTGCAAGTGTTTCTTTGAAAGAAAAAAACCAAGAGAAAAAAAATCTAGCAATATATCAATATATATTCATCTTAACATAGAAACCAAAATTATCCTTATTTGTAATTATTCTAGCAAAATAAAATATCAGATAATTTTTAAATTTTCTATAGAAATAAGGTTTCCGTACATGTGAAGTAATTTTAAAATAAAAAATTATTTAAAAAATATCTGAAAAATAAGAAAAGTCATTAAAATAATAAGTGAATTAATTACAAATATATTTTAAACATGATAAATTTCTAACTATAATAGCAATAAACTTAGAATAAACTAAATTAATGTTACAATACCTGACATAAACATTCAGATAGTTAGTTTCTTTTCCAATAATTTGTTCGAGGATCTTCCGCAATACAAAAAGAATTTCCTCTAGAAAAAAATTTAAATTATATAAACTACTAATAAAACTAAAAAAATACACTTTTATGAAATAAATTCTATTCTTTCATTCGTTTCAGTATTTATAGATACCGCGCAATATCTAAATTTAGAAACTGCGTATCAGCTGAAATTTGATTCTTCTTCTCGTAGCAGTCTAGACGATTGATTGGAGATTGATTTATTGATGCGTTTAAAAATATTCAAATGATTCTTAACTTATCGCGACTTCTTATAAATAAAATTTTAAATGTATTGAAATATCATAAGCAAATATCTTTCAATATCTACTTATTATATAAATCTTAGAATGTGAGTTTTCACTTTCTTTCTTAAGTGCTGATCTAATTGCCCTAGATTGAAAATTATTTTATCAAATTCAATGTTTAGTGATAATAATTATTCCAATAAAGAAGGAAAATAATGATAATGTTCTAACATACTCTAATTACTTTAACTATCAATCTCACTCATCAAACACAATGTTAAGTACTGACGATATTTTGTGTATTAAACGATGCAATGTTTTGTTTATTAAAATTGAAGTCTTTTGATACAATATTTAATTCTGATAGTAAATTTTGTGATGCTAATTATATACTGAGGAAGTAAGATGTAAATAGTTAATTTCTCAAACACATTGTTAATTTAGTTTTTCCAATAAACGTTAAAGTGGTGACAATTAATATAGCTATGCTGATTGCTTTCATTTACCAATGTACTTCATCAAATATGATGTTTAGTGCTGCCGATGTTTAATATATGAAGCTGGAAGTCTCTTTTCTCAACCACAATATTTAGTCTTCTTTTGTGGCACGACAGCCCTGTGGACAATAACCTGCATTTCTGTTTTATTGATCAAGAGGCCCTGGGGTGCAGAGCATATGTCCCGATTAGGTTTTTGCGTTTGTATTAAACTTAATAAAATTTTGTTATTTGGAAAAGAGAGAAAGTAAATAAACTAAAAAGATAACTAAACCTGTAACACGATAGCTCATATAGGTCAAGACCTACAGTGCAATTATCTTTCCCTGACAAAGGGTCCTGGAGTGCGAAGGATGTGTCCCGGTTTGATGGTCAGCCTATCCCAAAGGCTTCAATGTTTAGTCCCCGAGCATGCTTGGTTCTCAATTCTATAGACCTATTGAAGGAATTCATAAAAAAATAAGAATTGTAGTTATTAATCCACAGTTCTCATTTCCTACGACCAGCTCATGTGTGGACCAAGGCCTACAGTGTCCGTATCTGTTTCCCTGACCAATGTACCTGGGGTGCGAGGCATATGTCCCGGATAGGTGGTCAGCCCAACGCAAAATCCCGAGTGTTTTAGTTCCCAGGCATGCTTGGTACTCAATTTTATCGATCGACTGAAGAAATGCGTAAAAAATAAGAATTGCCGTCATTATTCTACAATTCTCAATACCTAAGATAGCCCATATGTGGACCAAAATCTAAAGTGCCCGTATTTGTTTCCCTGATGGAGGGCCCTGAGGTGCGAAGCATATGTCCTGGTTGGATGGTATGCTTACTGTAAAGGCTCCAGTTTTTAGTCTCCAAGCAGTCTTGATACTCAATTTTATCGACCCACTGAAGGAATACTGAAGAAAATAAGAATTGTAATTATTATTTTTCCTCAAAACAAGAAATTCAAGAACAACATATATATATGGAAAGAAATATTTTCATAGAAATCACTGATGTACTGTAAATTATGCATATTTGAAGGCAAAGATAATGTTTACCACTAACACACAAAACAATACCTGTTACACGACAATCCATATGTTGGCCAAAGCCTACAGAGCACATATCTGTTTCCCTGATCGATGACCCTGACTTGCGAGGCATGTCCCGGTTAGGTGGTCAGCCTAACGCGAAACCCACAGCATGCTTGATACTCAGTTTATGGACCTACTGAAGGGATGAAAGGCTGAGTCGACCTTGCCCAGCCCGATAACCGAGCCTTAGGCCTGTGCCTTGGGAGAATAAAACGCTACCACTAAGCCAGGAACAGTCATTTATTCCGATTCTTGGAAGGCTTATGATTCATCAGGAAGCGAGGGCTATGAACATCTGACTGTTAATCCCAGTGTCACTTTCGTGGATGCAACTACAGGATGCCATGCAAATACTATTAAAAGCACATGAAGACAAGTAAAATGCAAATTGCCGACACATAATCGTCAAACGGATTTTAAATTTTATTTGGCCTTTTATTTATTTCATAAATCTTGTGAAGAAAAGAAATCGGACGCATTTTTGTGGAAAATCGTTGGAAAAATTAATTGGGATTAATTTAAAGTTACTGTTTAAAATTGTGTGTGTGTCAACACATTTTTCTTTAGTTTAAGAGTGTATCGCGTTTTTATAACTTATATTATTAAAATAAAATACTATATAATTTATATATACACTTTTAAAGTTATTGTTTCTTTATATTTAATTTTCTAAAAAGTTATAATAATTAACAGTTTAAACAGTACTTTATATAATTTATATTTATTCTTTTGCGAATATTTCTTTATTTTTCTAGTATTCATGTTCTGATTTTTTTTCGAAATTTTCATTCGAATTCATATTCCGATTTTCTAAGAATTCGTATTTACTTTTTCAAAGTTCCCATATTTTCTTTATTCACATTGGTTTCTGAAGTAATTTTGGAAATAAATACGAATAAGGAAAGTATTCCTATTTTCTAATATTTCATTTTCTGTTCTAATGTTTCATTTTTTTAAAAATCTTATTTTATTTCAAAAATATATATTCATTCTCTTTATTTATCAGGTTTAAATTTCCTATTTAGATACGTAAAGTTTTTCAAAAACGAATTTATAACGTCACAATTACGTCAGCTTGGCAACATTTCGTCGTCGCCAAAAAAATTAAAATTTGGAACCATGGATTATACGGCACCTGTGCCAATGGAACGATGACATATTTAACCATAACAATGTTTGCCGTCTGCCTTCAAATTTCATTTTTCAAGCGTTTTTCAAGCGGAAGTTCATTTCGTTAATAAAATGATTTCTTTTATTAGAAGCAAAACATCGGTTTGAGAAGCCGTTTTCCATTGATTCAAGCCATTAACACATGCGCAATATAACAACAGAAAAAGCAAAATGAAAAAAATTTATTTATTTATTTATTTTATTACATTACATATATTCAGACTTGTATGCTTGATTCTTGAGATCCACTTGTAAGTCTTCGTCGACAATAGAACAAATAGCACATGTACAACCACAGAAGAATAACGAAGAAAACACCCAGGGCCACGGTGGGAATCGAACCCACACTCCTACGCTCTCAAGCGACTGGCGGTGATGCTTTAGACCACTCAGCCACGGAGCGCCCATGAAAAAAAGAACATGACAAAACACCCTGTTTATATTTAGTTTAAATCGGTTAATACGATTTAAGTTTTTAATAATTTCATTCATTAATAAAATTAGAAATTAATAATAGCAATATTTGTAAGCAATTTCGTTTGAATTTTAATATATTAAAAATTTTATTTTTAATAATATTGCTGAATTAATAAAGAGCAGATTCGTGAAACATAGGCTTAAAAACTTCTATCAATTTCTTAAAATTCTCGACGAATTTAACCATTTTATGCGCGAGAGTGCAAACTGCAAAACTCACCTTCCGAAAACGTCTTCACGTTTATTATGCGGGTTTTAATGAAGCATCTGAAGAGAAGTTTTCGCACTTCCACAGTTTTGCATAAAATCTAGCTTTCCTGGGAGCGAAAGAAAGTAAAATTTAAGTTCACGTGATGAGGAGAGTTCAATTTTAATGAAACCATTCGCAGCATCTAATTGTGAGTGAACTCAAGTGCGAAGCAGGGATGGAAAGAATGGGGCACCAAAACTGGAGGAAGGTAGTAGCCTTCATTAAGAAGTTGTTGGGAGTCTTAATTAGAGTTTAAATGTCTCGCAGTTCTTAATATCGGAAAAATAATTGAATGGATCGTTCTCAGCTGGAAAAGAGTTTCAGAGCGGCGTCTTGGAAAGCAAATGCATTGAGTTGTGTAATTAAACAACTGATTATCAAAACAGAAGACTGGAAATTTTCATTTATAAAAGAATGGCCATGTATGTATATATCGGGTTCCGAGAATTTCTTACTTCGCGACGCAAACCAATTAAATTTTATGTAATGCCTTACAAATAAGAGCTTTTTTATTTTGTAGTGTGATCAAAAGTTTGGGTCTTTCATTTTCTGGTTGCCTATCAACGCTAGCTCCTTTGAAATTGGAATGTGCATTTCCCTATTTACACATTTTAACAATCAAAAGTTTTGGGTTAAACAACAATCAAAAGTTTGCGTCTTTCATTTTCTAGTTGCCAACATTAGCTCCGTTGAAGTTGAAATGTGTATTTTCCTATTTAATGAAATAAAGACCCAAATTATTATCTAAAAGTTTGGGTCTTTCATTTTCTAGTTATCAATGTTAGCTTCGTTGAAATGAAATGTGTATTTCTTTATTTGCGCACTTTAACTGCAACAGACAAAAGTTTGGGCCTTTCATTTTCTATCAACGTTACTTCCGTTGAGGTTTAACTGTGCATTTCCCTATTTATATACTTTAACTGCAACAATCAAAAGTTTGGATCTCACATTTTCTATCAACGTTAGCTCCATTCAAGTTGAAATATGTATTTCCCTATTTACACACTTTAACTGCAAAAATCAAAGGTTTGGGTATTTCATTTTCCATCCATCTTAGCTCCGTTGAAGTTGTGAATTGTGTACTTCCCTATTTACACATTTTAACTGTAACAATAAAAAGTTAGGGTCTTTCATTTTCTATCCATCTTAGCTCCGTTGAAGTTGAAATGTGTATTTCCCTATTTACACACTTTAACTGCAACAATTCTTAATTGAAACAATTTTAAACTTTCAAATGAGTAATTCTTAAGAAATAATATTTCCAATATCTGAGTGAAATTTTACTTTTAAATCAATGTTGAAATCTGCATCAATTTATTAAGTTGTTGTCACATACGTTTACAGCTTCTTATTAACGCTGATTGAGAAGTTACTTAAGACTTTCAACCACTTCTTGATTTTAAACCACGCTGGAACGATGATGTTGTGTGTTTGTCAGTATGCCATGATAATAAATACAATGCAGGGTAAAATAAGAATCTCACACTTAGTCTAATTACATGCTTAATTTATAACACAAATTATTTCACTTCTTACCTTTGGCAACTATGTCTTTATACCAATTTAAATATATATCATGATATGGTATGAAAGTTTTGGTATTATTCGCTTCTCTACTTTAAATTTACATTTTAAACTTTGATATATCATTTGATATTATCCTGGGCAGATCTTTTGCTTATAGTTTTGTGTTCTTATACATCTTTTTTTTATTTTTTATTTAAGACTCCTCGAGGAAATGCACGAAGAATTTTAGACCTTTTGTCAATTGAGCATGTCAGAAAAGAGTGATGGTCCATTTTGCATAGTTGACTATCTTCCTTCAGAGGCAGATGTGAACCTCATGCTCTTTAATTCACTAAGTTTATGTTTCCTTTATTCCTAATTTTTGATTTGTATTTTATATTTTATCTTGGTATTTTTCATTTTTAGTGTGTATATATATATATATATATATATATATATATATATATATATATATATATATATATATATATATATATATTATTAATAGTGGGGGAAAGACATAAAATAGGCTGTGGTAGCAATGTCTTCCATGTGGAATGATATCTCTGAAGATGGCTGAACAAATCTGGGGGTTTTCTGCTTGATCCTTGCTTCGAAATTACTAAGACTTACTCACTTTCGCGTTCACCATGAAACGTCCATTTGGTGTCATCACTTCCTCTCACTGTAGAGCTGAAAGAAGAAAATTCTAGTACCCGGGCACTGGAAAAATATTTTAGACACAAAGCCTGATTCGACTGGGAACAACAGTTCAAAATTGACTCAAAATTAACACAAACATCTACATCGAGATCGGAGCCGAAGTTCAGTGGTTAGAACAAAGCGGTAACCACTGAGCAGCCAGCTCAGCTATCACGTCACTGATAAGTTACATACCAAGTGGGATTTCAAATGAAGTGAAATGCTGATTGTTTTTGCCCTAGAAAAGATTAGTTCACAGGGCTGAGCTGGACGATGAATTGTGAGCTCTTTTACTTTCGGTTCAGTAGTCGTGGATTCGATCCCCACCTAGTATCTAGTTATTGTTTGTGGCTTATAAACTAAGGTTTAGGTCTCAATTCTATTAACCATCATATGCCTAATTTGACTATAAATCGTTAACCAGCCAATCAATTTTATAGTAAAATGAAGGAAAACAGACACTTACATATGGGTATATAGCGAGACTGAATCAGCAACAGAAATTTAGTAAAGGCACTGAAAATGCAACTAGCAACTACTAAATACTATTATCAATCTTGATATCAATATGTGTTACTTGTAACATAGACAAATAAATTCCTGTCAGTGTGCTGTTATTTCTAATGTCCGGCTGCTAACAGACTTGACATCCACTTTTTAGCACTCAAAAGGATGGAAGTGATACCAACTTACATAATGAGGCATCCAGTGGGTGTGTCATCATTACCGCGAAAGTGGTTGGGTTTTCAAAATTAAGAAGAAGGGATCAAGCAGAATATTCCCAGACATGATTAATCATTCCTAGATATACATATATACATACTTTTAGGTTACCGGGTTTTAATAATCGCCCATCGCCAAGTGCCTCCTAATTTTGAACCACGGTCACGACGAGGTCACACCTGAGCTGGTACCCTCCTCTCCTCATCCACGTCACACCAGAGGAACGACTTCGGACGTCACAATTATTAACGTGGACACGCACGTCCGTGGACACGTCCGCAACCCATGGAGATCTAGCAACTCAGTGAGGGACAGTACTTGGTCACCCTCCCAACCACTGCCCGCGGCAAATGATGCTTCACTTTGCTGATCTTAACACCGAACGGCGTGAAGCTACTGAACCACTGCAGCTCTCATGCCTAGATGTATCATTTCACATGCATGGCCTCAACTACTACTAAGTAAGATGAATCTAATCTCGAATCTAAGTAAGATGAATCTGCTGTTGGGTCAAGTTCCAAATTAACTCCCTCCCAATAACAAGAACGAGCGCCATAACCAAAAAAGGCACCATGACCTCTGTTAACATATTGTGAAAACTGATATTCATTATTTTGTATTTCATTAAGAAAGTTGTGCACACTAAGTGATTTGTTCTTCAGCATAAAAATAAAAAAATAAGCTTTTATATTAATAATTATTAAATTCTTCCAATATATGAAAATATTTCAAGCATGTTATTAAGGGGAATAAGACTTTTTTCTCCCTATAATATAGTACAACTAATAGAAAAGGAAATGGAAAGTGAGTGTACTAAATTTTTCTTAGGTATTATAGTAACAAATCTAAAAGCATAACATTTCGGATAACTTATTCAAAAAATCCTCAAATGTATAAAAAAGGTCATACTTACAAAATACACAGACAATATGAATGCATTTTACAAAAATATTTAATTAGGTGATTTCATATAAAAACTCATGACCGCGCTAAATACTAAAAAGAAAATCTACTTCCTTAAAAAATTTTATGTTTTCCATCTTTTTGATTAATTTTTCAGTTGGAAAATTTCACTTTGTTTGACTAAGCAAAGAATTTTATATTCATTTAAATTCAATTCTTTAATTCAATTTTTTTTATATCTTTGATTAAATGCAAAATAACTTTATAGTTTTTCTGAAAGTTTTTCTATATTTTCTTCAAACAAGTTTAGAACTTGCATTATATTTACATTCAAAATATAAACAGAAAATAACGCAAATAGAGGGATGTAAAAAAAGATATAAAAATATCATCAAAATTGATGTTCAACATTTATATTTTACATTATTACAAAAAATAAAATGAAAATAAAATTTTTATTTAAATCGGAAAATACAAGCCTTATTTTAGTTATATTTTATATTTTTCTACCTTATTTTCCTGAGTTTGGATAAATCGGTGTTTATAAATCAACATTTCTCGTTCTTATTATTAGAAAATTTAAAAAAGTTCTGGCACGAAAATTTACAAAAAAATGTTGTAGAATATTTACAGTAATTAATTAAAAAGTATTTTTTCTAATTAGGAAAATGATTCAGTTTCGTCTGAGGAAATACTTTAATAAAATCACGAATAATGTTATTTTAAATAACTTGTTATTTAACAGAATTTCCTTTCAATTGATTTTCATTTCTTCTAAAGTTCTATTCGCAAAAAAGATAGTATTTGAAAAATTAATAATATTAAGATTAATTACATTAGCTAAGAGAAAAATTCTGGTTTTCCATATATATATATAAAAACGTAAATAATATAAAAATCTTCAGTTTCGTTTGACTGTAACTGTATTAGACACGCTTTTAAAACCATATATATATATATATATATATATATATATATATATATATATATATATATATATATATATATATATATATATATATATATATATATATATATATATATATATATATATATATATATATATATATGTAATGTCTCACCATCGGCACTTTCGATTTTAAGATCCTATGTTTTTTTTTTTTTTTTGTGTTTTGTTTTGATTTTCAGAGAGACTCTCGTTGTACGCGAAGCAGGCGAGAGAGATTGTCGCGAACCCATACATGGCTCCTTGTAAATTTTGTTCATTTTTTAATTAAATGTATATGTTTCAAAATATGGAGTCATATATATATTTGTATATATATATATATATATATATATATATATATATATATATATATATATATATATATATATATATATATATATATATATATATATATATATATATATATATATATATATATATATATATATATATATATTATATATATATATATATATATATATATATATATATATATATATATATATATATATATATATATATATATATATATATATATATATATATATATATATATATATATATATTATATATATATATATATATATATATATATATATATATATATATATATATATATATATATATATATATATATATATATATATATATATATATATATATATATATATATATATATATATATATATATATATATATATATATATATATATATATATATATATATATATATATATATATATATATATATATATATATATATATATATATATATATATATATATATTACACTCTAAAGTATTATACAAAAGACCTTTTTTTGTTGATTTCCATTCATAGAGAAAATATATACAATTAAAATTAAATACATTAGTTAAGAGTATGATTCTAATTTTCTTAATACGATAAATAAAATACAAAAGTATTCAGTTTTGTTTGCTTAATGATGTGAGTTGCTTTGGTAGGAAGATTGATATATTATTTAGAACGAATGTCTGTAAAAATAATTTTCCTTTTTTGGCCAAAGCTTTATGAAGAAAAAGATTATATGGAAGCTTATAATAATTATGATTAATTAGGTTAATTAATGATACAATTATGTTTAATTGTATTAATTAAGTAATTAAATAATATTTAATTGCAATTCTATGTTGTTACTAGCTCGTTAGAAGTATCTTCCTAGTTTATGTATTTCGTAGCAAGTTTACTGATAAGTCATAGTAAATAAATTATATATAAACATGGAATTTTCAATAATTATCCTAAAATAATACTGTATCTGTTATGAAATCTTACCAGAAATATACCGAGTAGTAGCAACATAATGATGCTTATTTAAAATTAATATCATCCCATCGAGACAGAAAAAATGACACAGAACCCCGTTAGCTTGAATGAAAAAAATAAAAATAAAAATACATTTTTATCAGCATTAGTAAAAAAATGTGAGAGCCTGTGTTATGAATCATTTTTGCCAGTGTCGTGCTAAGGCCTATGGAATAATTCAAAAACTGTGTTATCTAACAATGTGAGTCAGGCATGGGGAAGTAGGGATTTCGCAGTTTCCTTGCTCAGTAACATAACTGCGGGCAGACAGAATCGAACAAAATTATCTTTTTTCCATGCTTGCGCCAGCCTCTCCTATTATAGCAACGCACGCCATCATTACACAGTTCGAAAGATAAAAACTAAATTATCTAGTTTCGAGATCTGCAGCATCCTGTGTTTCCAATTGCAACCTGTAGTTAACCTTCCGTTACGTGAGTTGTCGGCTTCCTGGGCTGATGTCTCTTTCCCTGGCGCCTCTTTCGAAATTATTTGTCCATATTGTTATAGATTTGCCCCATTTTTCTTTTTTTTTTTAAAAAAAAAAAGGGAAATGAGTGAGTTTTGTCAACTGTAACGGAATTATTCCCGCCAACTGGAAATCGCCGGTTTGGACTGAAAATGGCATGTCCTGCACGATAACGGATATTTAGGGTATTTAGAAAATTTAGGTTATTTTCTACTATCAGAACTAAACTAAATTATCATTAAAAGTTCTTAAAGACTCGTAGCTTTATTTTAGAAAATAAGTTTTTTTTTTAAATTTATTTTATCTGAAATTTTTTATTATGAATGGGGAAGAACAGAATATTCTGGTAACAACTTTCACTATTGGCATTTTCTGTCACCATCTATTGGAGTTTGGCTAATTTGTTTGTCACTCTTAATAGTCGTTTTCGGTACGTGATAGCTTAATAGTCATTTTCGGTGCGTGATAAGAGATTGAATTTTCAACATTCAGACCTGAGTGAGAATCAAACCTACGAACAGTTGAACTGAGAATCATTCAGTTCTAGCAAGCAGGTATTGAACACATAGAAGAGACATACGTAGTATCCAACTATATGGAGGATACATAAATAGTATCCAACTTTATATCATACATACAGGGGGATTTTAAACTGTTTTAACAAATTAAAAGCGATGATAGTACTGATTTAGACAAGCAAAATTACCATGGAACATAGGGTCGCATTTCACTCAGATAGAAAAGAGAAAAGTAGAAATGCATCAACTCTCGATAATTGAGGACGCACTCTCTCTGTTGTCAATAGCGTGCCGCGTCCACGAGGTTATTAGTTCGATTTCTATCGGGCAACGTAAATCTTCAATATTCTTTGTGCATATCGTACCTGTTACCCTTACATCATACCAAACCGTTTGACAAGCCAACTTATCGTATCCTCTTGGAACAAGTTATTCGCATTATATTACAGGCATGTTGTTCCCATTCCCATCCAGAGAGGCATGGGATTTATGCGCGATGGAGTCCCACAAACATTTTCCATCCCGATTCATAGTTTCTTGAAGGCCGTATGTCCAGCACGATGGAGCGGTACGTGATAGAAGCTGTAACTTGGCCTCCTCATTCACCGGACCTTAACGTACTTTTTCTTCTACGTGACGCCTCAGCTGAAGTTTTCGTGGCAAGAAATGTTACAGCGAGCAAAGTAAACAGGACACCAAAAACTTTTGGAACGTTGCCAAAATCGTACCTTCTTTGGTGTCAACAGTGCAACAATATGCGTGGTTTTCATTTTGAGAATCTACATTGAGTTTTCACCAAAGATATTCCGATTCTGCAACTCTTTATATTGTTCATTCAGTTTCTTAATACTTGTATATTCGAGTTGGAATTCTAGTATTCTTTTTTGTTCCCCTCAGAATGTAGTAAGACTCTTGCTCTTATGCAATTCTTGCTTATCAGTGGGTACCATTTTTTTTAAAGTTTCAATCTGTAAAGTAACTTTTAATTTGTAAAGACAATTTAGAATCACTCTGTATATGGTTTCAAAATTATTATTTTATTATAAATTAAAATGTTTCAAAAAATGCAAGTAAGCAGATTTAAATGCATCATGCAAAAAGATGAAAGTACTATTATATTATAAAACAATAAATTAACTACGAACACAGATCTCAAAAACGTAGAATATTTAAGGAACATTAACTTAAAAAGCAAAAAAAATATTAAAAAAATTCTTTTTTCTAAAAATTATTCTTACAAAGAAGAATTATTAAAATAATAGTAGGATTATAAATTAGTCTCGAAAACACAGTTTTTTCTAACAATGTTGCACCTTAAAAGGAAAATATTGTTAAAATATTGTTAGATATTATAGTTAATCTTGAAAATAGACTTCTCTTAAGATTATTTTGTCTTACAAAAACAATAGTAATTTAAAACAAAATCGGTTCTTGTAATTAATCCCCATAACAAAGTTCCAAAAATTCTTATTCTGCTCGATTTTAAAATATATTTTTGGATCTAATAGAATAAAGTTTTAAGCATTTACTTTGCAGAAGGCTATCGACTTGCAGCTGCAACTGTCAAGTGCATGGCTAGAAACATCTGCCTTTTGGGACGCTAATTAAAAGGAGAAGATTAACAAACGAAACAAAAGAGAGAGAAACAACTATTTCTTTCAACTTTCTCTAAATATTTTCTTCTTTAAAACGACTCCCAATCGAAAAACAATTGATTGAGCTTATAAAAATCTTTTCTGTATTAAATTTTTAAATGTGAATCACAACAAAATTATTATTTTTTTAGCTTTTATTCCCATTTAATCTTTTACAAATTTCCAAGATATGCATTTTATGTAAATAATATCATTACCTATCGATTGAAATACTTCAAAAATAGCTGTGACACTTTTTCATCATTGAATGTTAGAATAGTTTGCTATAACAATTGATAACTGAATTTCTAGCTTTGAAAATATATAATTAATAAATAAAGGGTGTTTTTCTATCGTTTTTGGAAAATCTCCCCATTCACAATGAGCTGTAATTACGTTATGTAATGGGAAACACATACAGAAAACTGGAGAAATATATTTGCACTCAGGACAATATGTAATTATCTTTTTCAATAGTAGCCAAAACTACTAAAAAATTCTAGTTGTTAGTTCTGAATAGATAATTCTGTTCCAGCATGTATCTTATTACTAAAAATATGGTCTAAAAATAATAAAATCATTCGTTTTATAAAATTAGAAAATAATAGCTTTAAATAAGGCTTTTATATATATTAGAAATGATTTTTATATCAAATAAACTCTTATTGAAAAATGTGTAAAGTTATTTTTCTAGTATAATAAAAATCTATCTTGATTTATTTTTATTTTTTCTCGTTTAATCTTGTTTAAGTTTAAGCAACCTTTCTTCCAGGTTTCATTGTAAAATGCTTGCAAAATCAAAATCTTTTTTGAATAAATTGCAAAATATAAAATTTGATTCTGACTAAACAGAAATAAAGTGAATCATTTTTATTTTTAGTGTCAGTTAATATGGTATTAAAAAGACATTTCACTTTCTTGTTGTCGATCAAATCATTTGACAGTGGGTCAAAGAAATTCCGAGAGCTTTAAGAAGTAATCAGCATAACGTTAAAAAAATAATTACACTCATCAAGTTAAATGTAACAGTGTTTCTAGAATGTATAAAAAAGTTCGCCAAAGATGAAAGAAATACTGTTGTTAGAAATTAGATTTTACATTACTGACTCATTAAATAAAAAATATTCTAAAATAACAAATTTATATTCAAGTTACTGTTGTACAAAATGATTTCATAAAATAAATATGCGAAAAATCATAGATTATGCATTTAACATTTTGGTAAAAACTTAATTGCTTAATTACTTCAACAAATTTTATCATAACTTATTTTCTTTTCTTAAAATAATTTAAACAGCATATCGACAAAATCATCACACAGCTGTGCGATTTTTAAAAACCTCAATCATATTAATAACAGAAAATTGATTTTAAATGCTTATATATATATATATATATATATATATATATATATATATATATATATATATATATAATGTCAACTAATGATGAACTTTCTCTTTAAATTACGTTAGAAAACAGGAACAAAATGTTAAATCTTTGCAAAATGTCTTATTGAAATTAAAATAATGAAAAAATAATGTGCATGCTGAGCTATATCTCAATTTCACGTTTATTTCTTCAAAAATAACATGTTTAACATGTTTGTTTGAAATAACATATATATATATATATATATATATATATATATATATATATATATATATATATATATATATATATATTTATTTATTTATTTATTTATTTATTTATTTATATATGTAAATGATGAATGTATAAAAACAATAATTTAAATAAGGATTTTAAAATAATTTTCTAGATCAAGTTATTCTTTCAGCTATTTAAGATATCCTATTCAAAATACTTAAAAAATTTATACTATGCACATTTTATAACGACTAAAACTAAACAGTACCTGGGGCATGAGAACCATATTTGGGCCAAGTGCCCAGATCTGTTTCCCCGACCGATGGCTCTAAGATGGAATGCATATGTTCCAGTTAGATGATCAGCTTAACGCGAAACCCCCGATGTTTAGTTCCCAAGCATGCTTTTTACTCAGTCTTATCGACCCGCTGAAGAAATAAAAGATTGAGGGGACCATGCCCAGCCAGAAGAAATGACCTCGGACGTTGGGCCACTGGGATTCATTATATATAATCATACCAATGGATAAATTAAAAAATAATAATAAAAGAGTAAATTAAAAGGATAAGTTAAATTAAATCCTAATTTATCAATCTATAAATTCATTCTCTATGTAGTCTAATGGTCAGCGTGCCTGACTACGGATAAGGAGGTCCTAAGTTCGAATCCCGGTTCGGGCATTGATGTACTTTCTCTCTCTAGCTATCCTGTCTTTGTCCTTTCCTTGTATGAATGTGTTGTGAATGGTTGCCTACCCTATGAACGGGTCCCTATGGCATGTGTGTACTGAGGAAGTCGGACTCCACACCAAAATATGGGTCAGTTGGAAAAGTGGAGCAGCGCATCCCATGTTGCCAGCCTAGCTGGCACACGACAATGAATGAATGAATTCTCTATGTCTATGTATATGAATTCTCTATGTATATGAAAAAAATTAACACAATGTCAAGATTACTTCAGCTTTATATGAAATATAAAACAAATAATACTTTAGAAAATCATCACAGCTTACAGAAAGTAACTCAGATAAAAAAATGTGCAAACTAAACTCTAAAGTAAATTCACAATTTTTATAAAACGATGCAATTATATTTAATACTATGCACCTTCAATATGTTTTTCATCGCATAAAAACATAATACAAAAAATGATAGATAGAATGAGTTTACTCGATATATTTTTATTTTATTTATTATTATTATTTATTTTTTATTTCAACCACTTTTGATAAAGTATCCATTCCAAAATTAAATAAAAACAAGTGCAAATGAACCCAAATGTAAATAATTATAATATCATTAATCGTGTGTATTTTTTAAACTAATTTGTAAAGATAAATGATGTAAGATAAAAAGCAAAGAGTAAAGAAGTTTTGTTCGCAGATATCGAAGTTCTGCCTTATTATAAGAAATTTTATGAACAAAAGGAATTAAATTCAGGTTTACTTCCATACTCAATATCAAAGAATGTTGAACCTTAAGTCTTGACGCTTCAGGTTTTAACATGAAGACTGATTTATAAGGTTTTATGACCTTTATTTGCTGTAAGAATGCAATACTTTTTCAAAGTTCAGTTCAGAAAATGGGAATTGATTGGTAGAAATGTTCCTCGTATGATAGAATAACTGCAACGGTTGTTAAAGTACTACTTCGATTCTGAAAATATTTCTGTCAGAAAAACGGAACTTTATCAATATAACTCGAAATCGTTATCACAAAATGTTATAATGATATATTTATGGCGTCAAGACATAATTATAACCGTAACACCTCAATCCAGCATTCACTTTAACAGAGAAAATATCCTTTATCTGAAGGCATTACTTTTCAGAAGTTCTGAATCAATTCAGAAAATGGAACTTGATTGGAGAAATGTTCCTCACGAGATCGAATAATTACGACAGACGTCAAAGTACAGCATTTTTGGAGCGTCAGTAAATTGAGCTTACTTAGTGTAACCAGTGTTCGTAATCACAAAACATTAAAATGAAGTTTTTATGGCGTCAGACTTTAATTATAACCGTAATTTCACTCCAAAAGTCACTTAAATAGCTATTTATTCGTAACAAATATACAGTTTAAAAAGACAATACTTTTCTAGAATTCACAGGACGAATCAGTTAAAAAAATTTAGTTAATGATTGCAACAGTTGTCAAAGCATTGCTTTTCTGAAATCCATTTATCAAGTAATGGGATTAAAGTAATGTAATCAAAAACTGTTATAAAGTAGGGTATCGCGCGATAAATTTAAGGTAAGAATACTTGATTATAATTGGTACTTCACATCATAAGTCACTCTTTGGCATTGATTTTTAATAATAAAGATATTTAATAATAAAATAATAAATTTAACAATAAATTGAAAAGTCCTCTTTTTCAAGAAGGCATAGGATGAATCAGGGTGGACTTGATTGATGAAAATATTCCCATGTCATTGATTGATTGATTGCAACAATTGTAAATGTACAGTGTTTTGAAACACATCCCAGAAATACTGTACTTTATTTTAAAAAAATTTTTTATCTGGTATTGTATTGTATAATAAATCAAACATATTTTTAGAAATTCTCTGTTTTGTAAAAAATATAGTAATGGTATTGCGTTATGCGTAAAAAAATTATGGTATTAAATTTATGGCTTGTGAACGTAAACGGAAACATCACCTAGGTATCTTTAGATTTAAGGCACCAAAAGTTAACTATAACCGTGACTTCACTTCAGAAGCCTCTCTTTTACGCTTTAATTACAAATATAGAATTTATGAAGACAGTGCTTTTCAGGAGTTCAGAAGACAAATCAGTACAAGAAAATGAAACCTGATTGGTGGAAATAATTCTCCAATAACAGTGAAGTTATCAAAACACTGCATACCTGGGAATTATTATGTCAAAAAATCTGGATAATTCAGTACGATTTGTGAACGTCATCACAAAATGATATAATAGTATTTCAGATTTAAAGTGCCAAGAGTTATATTCAAGTCTTCATAGAAAAAGTCTCTCTGTAACATTGATTTTTCATTACAAATATATAATTTCAAGAAACAACGCTTTTGAGTTCAATGGACCAATCAGTTCTCAAAACTGAATTCAATGGGTCAGTATTGCGAACTGATTGGTCTAGTCAACTGAGGAGTATTGTTTCTGTTTTTCATGTTTGGTCTCGTAGAATCAATCTTGACTATACCTAAGATAGTTGCGTAGGCAGAATTTTTAATTACTTCTTAGAAAATATCGTTCTTTTGTTAATGCACAAGATTGAACTGTAATGCTTTAGTACATATACATCATTAATTTATTCGAGGCACAAAGTTATACGGAAATGAATCTCATTGTTTTTCCTGTCTCTTTTGACTCATGAGGAATATTTCAGCAGGGAGCTGACTGTTGAATGTGGATTCTGAACAATTATGGACATTCATATCTGTTGTCGTTACTTATAACACTTGGACAAGCCAAGATCGTCATGCTGTTGGCTATCCAATTTAAGTCAATCGTCTTTCGTTTAATCAGAGCACCATGAAGGTGAAAGTATGTCTTTGCTCTAAGATTCCTCCGATAGATGGCACCACCAGAGGATCCACTCCCTAGATTTTGACATTGATCTGGAGGGGGAGGAATTTTTTCCAGACCATGATGACACCTATACTAATTGTTCAACTATCGACCACAGAACTTTCGATTCCACAGATTTAACGAGCACATATATCGCATGTACTCGGTGGATCTTTGGTGTAATGGGATATCGAACCCCACTCTTCCGGGCGGAAGGCCGATGCCCAAACCATTACGCAACCATGGCCCTACAATGGGCCACAGTGGCCTGATTGGTTAGGGCTTCATGCTCATTATCGGAAGATAGTGAGTTCGAACCCTGGCTGATCGATCATCCTTTTTGTTCACTAAAGATGGCTGAGGCACGTTACAACTGGGTGTGGTTACAATGTCCTCCAAGTTAAATGATACTTCTGGGGTGGCAGGTTAAGTATTGGGGTTTTTCTGGTTGGTCTCTTTTTCAAAATCACTTAGACTTCACCCGTTTGTTTCTATGTAACTGGTAGAGCCCATCTCAGATCTCAGAGCTAAGTACAGGGAAGAATGCTGGTGCAACAACAACGGCCCTATGAGCTATCAAATTGAAAGCCATTCAGTGTCAAATGTGGTAAATTAACTTTAGGAGTCTACATGCTGATCTGCAAGTACACAAATAATTATAAAATTTTGAAAGAATATTACACCAAAGATGAAAGTAGACTAAGTGGTAGTCAATGATACAGTAAACTAGACTTTCTACTGTTGATTGAAGGAAAAAGAAGTTTGATAAAATTAGGAATTCATTAATAATTTCCATAAAAGATAATTATAAAAAACAATTAAATAAAACATACATCATTAGGAGTTTATACATTTTTTAAAAAAATAATTCATGTACACACTTGATTTTAATTCATTCGAATATTTTCTTATATGAATCTCTTTACGTTTATTAATAGAATTCAAGATGTTAATCTGCTACTCACGCACAATGTTAATGATTTCCAAAATGAATTTCATCATTTTAATGAAAGCAAATTGGTTTCAGAAGTGAAGTCGAAATGCTTGGCGTTCATCATAACGAGCTTCCTCTTTAAATTACAGTAGAAAACCGGAAGAAAAAATTCCGCTACCTTCGCTGAAAGTCTGATTTAAATTAAATTAGGAAGAAAGTAATTTCCATATAGCTGTGATATCCTATTCCATCCGCGGTTTACTTCCTCTAAAATGACGTGAACAAAATGGCCTAATGTGTTACAACATTTATTTTAATGAACGTTTTTCCTACTATTCATGAAAGCATAATTTGAGAAGTGAATGTGGTTTGCAGCTTTTCGCAGCTTGCCAATCGCTTTCACAAAGCACGTGCGATGTTAACTTCAAACGATTATTACATATTCCAGTTTACTTTTGAAAGATCTAAATGTATTTAAAATTCTTTCATTAAGGGAGAATACATAGGAGAATGAATGATTAATTTTTTAAGCTATCCTTTTCGCTTTAAAGTCACAGAAAGAGATTATACACATTTTAGATTTAATTATTTTTGAAATGAAGGCTCTTAATTCGAGCCAAAAATAGTTATTTTGACTCGAAAGCATTCTTAAAATGGATTAATTTTAAATTTTTCTTTTATATAAAAGATATCTAAAATAAATTAAATTATAATTTTAATATTTTTCAAATATATTTATTTCATACGTTATTTTTTATTGTTTTTTTCTTAAAATTAGATTAGTTATAAATTATTATTTCAGAGAAGCTATATCTAAAAGAAATTGTAATTTTCAACATTTTCCAAATACATTTTTTTATTTAACAACTTCTATCGTTTTTGATTGGTTCACTAATTTTAAAATAACGGAGTTTCTGATGAAATCAAAGAAATTCAAATTAACTTTATGTAATGACTGAAGTGATTAAGCTATGTGATTGAACTAAATTACAATAAAGTGCATTTAACCATATTTAATATTTTTTTGACTGATTTTGTTATTTTTAAACTAAAATATTTAAATTCATGTTACCAACGATGAATATTTTGAAATTTAATGTGGAATCAAAGAAATTAAAAATATTTAAATCATAGGATTAAAACTAAATTAGAATTGACAGAATTTAACAGCACATTATTCCAAATTAACTTTCGATTTCTCCCCGGTTTGTTTATTTAAAATAATTGATTAAAATTCATGACATTACGAAAAATAATTAGAATTTTAGATGGAAAAGAGATTAAACTTAAATTACATAACGACTAAAATAGTTAACCTAAATAATTAAAGCTAAATTACGATAATGTGATTTAGTATCAGTTTATTCAACAATTTATTTTATTTTCTGAATGATTTGTGAATTTATAATAAGGGACTAAAATTAACAATGCAAAAAATTACTTTGGAATTTTAATTGGAATCAAGGAAATTAGCAAATTGAGGTAAATACAGAAATATTTATAATTTGTTAAGATTAAAATTAAATTAGAATAAACTAAATTTAACATAAAGATACTTCACTATATATCTTGATGTTTCAAAATAGTTTGAGTTTTAAAACAAATGATTTCAAACTCGTGACACTACAAAAAATATTTTGGAATTGCAAACAGAGAATCAAAAGAATTAAAAATTAATTTACATCAATATTGAAATATTTAATCTGTAAAATTAAAATTAATTTAGAGTAAAGAATTTAACATAACATTATTCCATGATTCCTTTCATTTTCTGGCTGGTTTGTTATTTTATATAAAAGAATAAAAACCTTGTCATAAAAAATCATTTTGAAAATTTATGTGGAATCAAATAAATCAAAAATAAACCTAAGCAAATACTGAAATGTTAAGCTGTAAGATTAAAACAAAATTACCATAAAATGAATTTAAGATTAAAATATTTTCTTATTATCTAAGGTAATTTCTGATAACTGTTTTAGGAATATTTTTGCTGTTCATTAAAAATATACGTTTAAAATAAAAAAATATATTAATATATGTTGATTCTCGAAATAATAATTGAAAATAATAAAGATAAAAAATAAGCTAAATTTAAAATCAAACGATTAGTTGCTGAGAATAAAGAAAATAAGCGTGGTAAATTAAAAATAATATACATTTAATTTTTTATAACGATAAAAATTTAAAATAAAAGAACATTTTTAGGAAGAAGAGATGACTAATTGGAAAGGCTTAAGATTTAAGGTAGCATTTAGAGATAAATTATTTAAAGCTGAGTTTTCTTTTTTTATATTTTTGATGTCTGATAAATTTACGAAATATAAGGTTCACTTTAACATTATATTAAATAAAAATAAAAATGTCAAAAATAGAATACAATTAAATTAGTTACTTTTTTAAATAAATAAAATGTACCTAAAACTAAAAAATCGATTCCGAATCAAGCTTCACACATTTATTTCCTTAGAACCATAAAAATAATTTGAAAAATAGTTAATAGGATTTTTTTGTATATAGAGAAATTATTATCGAAAAATGTTTATAAAATAACTTTAATATCAAATCCTTTTATTCTACGTTACTAAAATCAAAACAGCAATATTAAAAATACTTTAGAGCAAAGACTTTTCTTTAAAAAATTTACAAATAAAGAAAATTAATTAAGATTTTTAAAATATGATTAATTTAAGTATGGATTAAAAATATTTTTCTAGTTAATTACAGTTATACGAAATATTTAAAAAGCAAATTCATAACTAGAATTTTAAACAATCAAATAAATAAAAAAATATATGAAAAAGAAAAATTTAAATGTAAAAAGAAATACATAAAATAAAATTAAACAATGATTTTATCAGCTTGTTTTCCATTTTATCAAAGCAAAGTTTGAAATAACAACTGGGTTAATTTTGTTTTCACAGAAAATTTAAGGAAATCAAAGAAAAGCAAGTCATACCATAAAAACAATTAAGATACGAATTTAAAATCCTTGATTTAGAAAGTGATAATAATTACTTTAAAAATTAACAAGTTTTTAAACTTTAAAACGAAATTTAATCTTAAGGCATTAAATACTAGCATCAATTTAATATTGCTTGAAGCTGTGTAAAAAATTAAATATTATTCATTTATTATAAGATAATTTATATGGTATATATATAATCTTTTAAGGAATGCTTTTATTTATTAAAAATATCTTTTAATAAATATTTTTGATATATAATGATAAGTTGAAGCAGTACATCTAAAATAAATCAAATTTTTTATTTCACAAATTCTTTAATTTACTTATTTTTATGAATTCTACATACTTCTTTTTATGAATTCTACATATATATAATTTTAGGAATTCTACATACAATTAAACAATAGTAAAATATTTAAAATATTTCTCAAACGAGCCTAAATTTCTTCCCTAAAATATCTTATTCAAAATTTGTCAGTTATTTTTAATTTAATAAATACATTATTTCCATTTATAGAATTGACATTTCTTAAAAATTTTTCGTTAGTCTTAATTGTAAATTGTTTCATTTTATACAGTAACTATGCGTGTTTGTTGTATAAGATGAAAATAAAAAAGATTGAGAAGAATAAACAGTTAAAATCGCATAATGTCATTTGGTGAAAAAATTTTTTTATCAAGACCAGATGTTATCAAATGTTCAAAAATCAAACTTTACTTCGACTTTTAATTAGGATAATATACTGAAGTATCAAATATTCAGTAATTTATCTTGACGTTTCATAAACATAAAATATTCTAACTATATATATTAGTGAAAACGATTTTCAAATAATGAAAATGAATTGTTTTTCATATGGATGGCCAAAACTCAAATCATCATTTTAAAACAAATTAATCAGTATATAATAATAATTATGTACAAAATGTTAAAAATTTAATTAACGTACAAAGTACAATAAATAGCGACTGTGGCATTAAAATAAAAAAATAACATGCAAAGAAATGTCTAGAAAACACAAAAATTATTTTCAGTAAAATTAAATACATAATATGATTTGTATCTACGTAAATATTATCAACCGTTATTTTACTAATTGAAAAAATAAGAAACAAATTCAGGTTATGAAATTATAATTCCATGTATCCATATAGTTTTCACAAGCAGACGACAAAACAGCTAGGTACATCTCAATGGAAGAAACTGTATTTATTAATAATAATTATCTGCAGAAAAATATTTTTTTCGTATCGCCAGTTTTCGCTGCACTAGCAAACTAATTCACTCATGCAGCAAAATTAAATTTGAATTATGTATGTACGCCGAATAATCTTTTTCGCCATATATTATTCTATTCGAAGTAAGAAAGAATATTACCATTTTCTTAAGAAGTCTGATTCATTCTGAAAACTAAGAAAGCATAAAAATGCATTCATAATCTTCAAATATAAAAGAAGTTTTTTGCGATTAATTTATTTGGAGTCTGCAAATATGCATAAGTTTATTGTGGGAATTTTTTAAATGAGGAAAATGATATTGTGAACATGTTTGCACTTTATATTCAACTAAATAAAATGGTAATATTCGTTTCGCATAGTGCCAAGCATATTTTTAAGTCGCCAACGAAAAATAAATTGAATATATGTTTGTTTCCAAAGGTATGGATTTAAGAAATCTATTTTAATTAATTTGTGTACATGATATAGTTTAAATAAAATTAAAACTTTTGCATTTTTATAAATGCTGAGGTAAGATAAATATAAATATTAATTCAAATGAATTACGCCACAAAATTGTGGCATAAATTTCGTCAAACCAAAATTTTGGGAGAATATTAGCAGAATATAAATTTAAAAAAAATAAAACAGATATCAATAAACTGCAATAAACTTCTATAAAAATAAGATAAATCTGCTTTAAAAATAAAATTAAACAATCTTGATATATAGAAATATAAGGATTAAATGTTGCAAACCGTGACATTTTGTTTTAGTTAAGTAATACCAATTTGGTGAGATTTATCTCCTGCGTTGGCAAAAAATGAAACAGTATCTTAATATCAAAGACGAGCGTGTTTACCAATTCGTAATGACAGGTAAAATAGTTATTGTGACTTATTATTCCCGATCTAGCAATAGGCAAGATTAGGTCTTCTACTTACAAGCCTAATAATTGTGGACTGTACGACGCGATCCGCCTTGATAAAAAGGGCATCACCCAGATGGTACCCTTTAGTTTGTATTCGAAAATAGTTCTTAAAATCGAAAGTTCGTAAAATAGAAATAATAAATGTTTGATCTTAATTATCTTTTGTTACCAATCTGCTCAAATTTTATGAATAAAGTATAGCTAGAAAAATTATTTAGTATGCATATTATACATGAAACGTGCAAAAAATTCATAATTAAAAACAATTCCTTCTTACATTCTATTGATATAAAATTGGATAAGTAATGACTTTTATATTTCTGTATTAACACTACATTTTTAAAAGTATATTTTCCATTTTTTTGTCGAATAGAAAAGGATTTTATTGTTGCATTTATTCAAAAATTTACTTCAATCAAGATAATTTTTAATCTGTTTGTACTGTTATTTCAATTTCTTATTTATTTTAATAGCTGAAATTTCTCTTTCATTATTATTCATCTTGTTTCTCAATCAATCTTCCAGTACTAATTTTTAATCTGCTTGTACTATTATTTCATTTTCTTATTTATTTTAATAGCTGAAATTTCTTTTAGTTTTATTCAGCTACAGTATTTTCTTTAATAACGTTTGTACGTCAAAATTAGCTAAATATCGTTTTTTGCATAACTTGGTAAATGTATTGCTCCTAAGAATGTCAATTGCATAAGTCTCTTTCAAACTACGATCAATCGTCACCAAAGTACCTAATGGCTTATGAACTTGAAGCAACTGATTATACTTTGATGTATGAGCTATAAGAGGAACTTGGATTTGGCAGGAGAAATTATACTGAATTGTTTAAAAAAGCCAGGATTTCAGCATGAGCAGTGCAGTCGAAGAATTTACATTTCTCCTTCCAAATTTTTCAACCGTAAAATAAAATAATAGTTAATATAAAATAAATATAAATTAAAAAATTGATATGAGTTCGTAAAAAAGAATATTTTGAAAACTTTTGTTCGTAAACGGAAATTAATAGTATTCTCTGCGTCTGTATGGGATTACGCTAGCTGTTAATCTTTAAAAACGTGATAGTTCGTAAATTAGAGATATATTGTATTACTCCACAGAAACTTTAGTAAACAGAAAGCTACCTTTATTGATGACTTCATTCAAATTAAATTAATTTTTTACAAGATATAAATGTAACATATTAATATAATTTAGAGAAACCATCTCAGAAGTGTGAAGTATAAAACACTAAAACACACACATAATGATATATATATATATATATATATATATATATATATATATATATATATATATATATATATATATATATATATATATATATATATATATAATATATATATATATATATATATATAATATATATATATATATATATATATATATATATATATATATATATTGATATATATATATATATATATATATATATATATATATATATATATATATATATATATATATAGTTAAATTACTTTCCGTTAAACGAAATATAATTTCTGCTTTACGGAAATTAATTTTCACACACAGTTGATTCTAAAAATAATTTTATATTTCTGTATTTTGACGTGGTAATTTAATTTAAATATTTTGAGTGTTTCATGGTTATCCTTCATTAATCTTTAATCTCTTATTTCAATATACAAAAATTTTAAAATATAGTAGTATTTATTAAAGAAGCATAATAAAGCTATAACCAAACATAATTCTATAAATATTTTTGAAAATATATATTAGCTTTTAAAAAAATAAGAAATTATTTGCATTAAAAGAGAGTATTATTGATTATTTATTTATTATAGTATAAATCACGCTAGTTTTAAAAGTCTCCTTGTTAAAAAAAAGTCTTTTAAAGAACTCACAATTCAAAGTGACAATAATTTGGAAATATATTTTCCTAATTCGCTATTTTCTTATATTTGAATGACGCTTGGCGATAAGTTTTAAGCTTAACAAGTGTAAACTTTCCCATTAGAAGAGAAACATTGAAATTCAACCGTAAGAAAAAGGAAAACAAACCAATTAATTAGTTTTAACAAATATCTTAAACAAATATTTATTCATATAAGCTCAAGATAAAAATAACAGAAAGCTTTAGCATTTAAAGAAGTGTGATTCAGAATAATCAATGATCTCACTCTGGAAATAGTTCTAAGGTGTTCTGTTAGTTTTATTTAATTATTAGCTGCAGTAAGTTAAACATCTTATAAAAGGTTAATTCATAAGTTACATTTGAATTACAGGTAATTCATAAGATACTGAATAATGAGTATATTTTATATTTTAGCAATTTAATGTATTTTGATTGTAGATTTAGTTAATTTAACGATATATGTATATATATATATATATATATATATATATATATATATATATATATATATATATATATATATATATATATATATATATATATATATATATATATATATATATATATATATATATATATATACGAGGTTTGTTCGAAAAATACGTATAAAAGTTGAATAATAACTTTATTTTACAATTATTCAGGTAATAGAATATGGTCTCCTTCAAAGTATTCACCCTGAGACGAGATACACTTCTGCCAACGCCGTTTCCACTGTTGATAACATTGCTGAAAGTCTTCAGTTGTGGTGCTGTTCAGTTGCCGTGTCGTTTCTGCCTTGATGCCTTCCACATCTCCCAAGTGCCGCCCCCGAAGCACCATTTTGCATTTAGGGAACAAGAAGAAGTCACAAGGGGCTAAATCGGGTGAATAAGGCGGGTGGTCTGTCACGGTGATTGAGCTTCGGGCCAAAAAGTCACGCACAACGAGCGACGTGTGAGCGGGCACATTGTCGTGATGAAGCATCCACCTGCCCCCTTTTGCCAAATCCGGTCGAACTTGGGCCACACGAGCTCTGAGACGTGTCAAAACTTCAACGTAAAAATTTCCGTTCACTCTCTGGCTCTGTTCCTCAATCAGAGAGAGTTCCATGTTGACGGCAGGTGAAAAAGAGTAACTTTCAACAAGCAGCCGGACACTCCTACTTACACACAGAGTGGTCTGACTCGAACTGAGCGTTGATGGGATTGGTTACAGCAGTAGTGCCACCTGGCGGTGACTGCAAACAGTAAAATAAAGTTATTATTAAACTTTTATACGTATTTTCCGGACAAACCTCGTATATATATGTATATATATTATTTCTATTCTCGTGAACTGCGTGACTAAACTCCTTCACCAAGACAACTGCGAAAAGTGCGGCTCTACGTTATAAAAATAAATACAATGAATTAAGTGCTTCATTAATAAAAATTTATTATTGAAATTCTGCGGCTTTCTGGTAATATATAATTAGGGTAACCTTGGGCTATAGGGAGTGCTAAGATCGTGCTCTTCAGAGTAAAAGAACTCAGGTTCGATCCCACTCACTGTTAGAGGATGGAATATAGATATTGTATTTCCCCTACTACCTCTTTCATCTTTAGGGATGAGTGCTTGAGAGTTTTCACTTTATGACACGTGATTACGTATCCATATCTTCAAAAAAACCTCAGGTAAAGTAATATGGAGAAAACGCTTAAGTGCATCACATTAACTGCTAGCAGATAGGCTGTTAGCTACATGGTCAATGTCACATTAACCAAAGGCTAGTTACGTAAAATTTCTTTTCAGACTTGAAACTTTCTCTTTTCTGATAAGACTAGAGAATAAAGGGTTCAAGTACTTATAGTTTGTGCACCAAAAAAATTGTTGCACTGTTAAATATTTTTCTAAGATAAAAGGATTCAATATGATGTATATGCAATATATTATTGATAGAATAATAGTTAAAAACAAATAATAAATCAGCGTTTAAACATAAACCGTTGTTTATATTTAAGGAATCTGTAAGACTTTATCTTATGAAATAATAAAAATTAAATACACCAGGTTTGGTTTGTTTGCTTTTTAACGGTCATTTCTTGCAAACGAAAGCTAATTAGATCTGGACTATTAGACTTTTATTTAACTATTAAAAATATATTTATGTAAGTAATTGATTATTTCAGTAATAAATCAAATTTACCTTCTACTCCACTATATATGGTATCAAAGCATTTACAAAAATTAGTAATAATCATCATTGAAATGCATTAAACAAAATAATAATTTACATACTGGAATAGTAATAATTATGTACATTAATTTAAATTTAAAATTACAAATAGGAAATTCAATTATTAGATTAAATATTCACATATAGATATAATCACATTAAAGTTTAAAATTTTATAGAATAATGAAAAATATCCCTAATTTAAATAGTCTTTCTTATGAGGTATAATTAATATAAAATTAACGATTTAAGTAAACTTTGAAAAATAATTTTCTCACGAACACAAATTAATATTTAATTACTAAAAGTTTTGAAGTAATTAAAAATTTAAATACTTTTAAAAGAAAATGAAATTTTGAATAAAACTCAATTTTTTCCGTCTTGGTAAACTAGAGTTTAATCATAACATTAATATTAAAATGTATTAAGCCAAAGGCAGTAAGAAGCTTAATTTGGCGTCTAAAAATAATAAAAACTGCAGGCATTTAATAACATTAAAGGTTTTAATTTGAATATATATATCAGAGAGCGCCTCCAATCCCAAGAGACTCAAGGTTTTTGATGCATTTTGTTCTTATTTCAAAAACGAGTTATTTTTATCAATTAAATTTTCTCTAGGATAAATTAATGATCCTACTACTTTAAATTAATTTGGTATGATACTGCTGAGAAAATAGTTTAAACTAAGAACTTACCTTTCAATTTATCTTAGAGTAATCTCATTATTTTGACAGCACTTAAAAGATATTTTTTTACTGAATCATAAAAGGAATATTAAAAACATAATTTCATGAATTTATTAATTATATAAAGATACGCAAAAGTGAGCCTGAATTATTACAACACATCTTTAGTTTAGAGCACAAATAGATTGATTATTTAGCTGAAATAATAAAATAGTGAATGTTACATACAAATATATATATATATATATATATATACATACATATAATATATATATATATATACATACATATAATATATATATATATATATATATATATATATGCATGTACACATTATTTCTTACGGAAAATAACAATCAATATAGGACTTGCATGTGACATTCAAATCCTTGGCCCTATTATTCATAAATTATTGTCGAAGCTTGAAGTTGACAGATCCTCTATGAAGTTTGAATTATTTCAACTTTAGGAAGAATTTCACCTTAGGGAATTCGAAATTAAAATTCAATTCTGAAATACAAAATTTTTGATTACACATACGGAAAAAAAAAAACGATTGTTTATTAAGTCGTATCAAACTATTTTTTTAACATTTTTAGTTTTAATATTTATATAAAAACATGAATGGAATATTTTGTTGTTGTTATTGTTATTTATGACACTTGGACAAGCCCAGTTAGCTATACGAATTTCAGTCATAAAGCTGCGTCTTTCGTTTATCCAGAGTATTACGAAGGTGAAAGAACGACTTTGCCCTAAACTCCTCCAAGAGATGGCGCCACCACAGGATCCATTTCCTAAATTTTGATATTGATCTGGAGAGAGAGGAAATTTCCTCCAGACCATTACACCAATAGCAACTTCTCCACGACCGGAACATTTTATGATATAGTGTTTTCACTATAAATTAATATCCTTGTTCGAACTAAATCAATAAGAAAAGGGAAAGATGCCTTGTATTTACCTTATAAAGAAACATAGTGCATGAGTATATATAAATAGACAAAAAATAGTAAACTAATATAAACTTATTTTGTCCGATGAAATTTTTGATGAGTTAAATAATTAATATAAAAATAATTAGTAGAAAACTTTGAGTTGTTGCAAATAATTAACAACAGATTAAGTACTTACGTAATTAATAATTCCAACAAAACATTGTATTTTATGGATGCTCTTTACAATGTGTCTAATAGTTATCCATGTTTTCAATTACATTATGCAAAAAGAAGATTACTCCATGTAAATATACAAATAAAAATTTAGGAATTATTATCTAAACACATTCTCACAAACTTCAAGTTCTTCGAAAGTTTTGAGTAAGATTGATTGTTTTCTACGAATTTCTTAGTTGAGAAATGCAAAAATTAGATGCTGTTAAATATTTTAACTCAATGTAAAGGAAAAAAAAAACTGAAGTTCCCCAGAGTGAAAACAAATGAACTCAAACTTCTCTCAAGGAATTCTTGTACACACGAACAATTTTAAAAATAACGCATGCGCACATACTTTAATTAATTACTATGCTAATTAAGAAAGTCTATTCAGTTATAGGCTCTATTTAATTAACTTCTAAGTTCACCAGTGAGAAAACTTAGCTTCGTAGCTAGTATTATTCAATTATTTAAATGAGGAGAAAACAATATTAAGGAAATTAACATCTTGGTACGTGATTTATTAACTTAATTATATATGAAACTAATCCCAGTTTGCGATATTGATCGATAAAATTTTATTTACATTAATTGTAGCTGCTTATACATATAAATTTGTTATAAATATCGTATGTTATTGTGAAAGACCTAGAAGTTAAAGTTGTGTGCAGCATTTTAATGCAAAGGAAAGAGTTTCATTAATAGAAATATTTGCATTTGTGACTCTAAAGTTAGTCTTAAGTCTAACTTTAAACGGGTATTTAATTACACAGAATTTAAAAACAGTGTAATTAAATACCCGAAAACAGTGTACGAAATATAACGTTAAACAGGATTGATTTAAAAGCGGTCCACGATTCATCTTTTCGTTACAATTGATATAAATTCAAAATTAAGCCGTTCATTAAAAGGGATTGATAATTTAAATTAGCATGCTTTTAATTAAATACTATTAATTAAATACATATTAATTCAACACAATTAAATAAACATGGGAATCACAGGAAATATAAAATAGTTCTGAAGTTTTACTTTTAAAAAATAAATCTGTTTGAAATTAAATATATTTTATGTGAAGTAAAATTAATTGTTTAACTTTAAACAGATTCATTTGTTAAAAGATTAATTTATTAAATAAATTAAGCATTTGTGTTAAATTGTTAAATAAATACCTTAAAAAATCGTTATCTTAAAATTAAAAATTAGGCAGTTTAGTTGGGTGGATATGTGGTTAATTTTAAAGAGCCACTTACTTAATTGGATAAAATATAGAGTTCGTATGAAATATAAAGATATTTTGAAGTTTTATTTGAAAAAAATCTATATTTAAAATCTATATAGTTAAAGAATTTATATTTTAAATAAAATATTTTTTTAAATTTTAAACAAATTATAAATAAATTAAACAATTTTATTTTTTAACAATTTATTTTTTTAAATAGTGTTTATTTATAATATAAAGCATTTTATACTCATTAATAGAATTCTTCAGATAATTTACATGGAATTAATAAACGAATTCATAGCAATTTTATATAAAGGATAAAATGATTGAATTTAATCAAACTGAACTATTACACTAGAATTAAAATATTTTCTTATCCTTTAATTGATGCATTCTTTCCTTGAATTAAACACTCAGTATTTAAATATTTAAAACATTCTGGTGGGGTAGCAATACACACACGAATATTGTCTATTAGTAATTAAGAAACCTGTGAGAATCATTTTTGAAATCATTGAATTATTTTTATGAGCAATTCTTACAGTTTTTTTTAAAATAAATCTTTAAACACAATACCAAATTTTGCAAATTTTAATCTATGAAATTATAAGACAGAATATGCTTATATTTAACATAAATTCTCAATGTTCTGAAATAATTTCAAAAATAAGCAAAACGCCGACCGATGACTTAGAGGTTTGCGCGCTTACTTCGAAGCAATAGGTTCCGGATTCGAATCCTGGTTCAGGTGTGGATGTTCCTTTCTCTGTGCTTGGATTTTTTTATCCCTTCACTTTCGGAGCGAAGATGGTACACCTACTGTATAAGATGCCATCACCTTCGCTCATTACAGTGCTCAGCACTGTAATGAGCATTACAGTGCTTATTACAGTGTATATCCTAAAAGCAGCCGCGCATTAGGAAAAAAAAACATTTGAACTAATTACCTCAAAATATTTTTTGTTACGTCAAATAAGATACTGTTATATTTAATGAATATAATTCATTAAATATAAGACTTACTTAATTTAAAAATTAATTCAATCCACATTCATCATATAGTTGTTGTCGTGTGCAAACCAGGCTGGCAATATGAGGTGCGCTGCTCCACTTTTTCCAACGGAACCATATTTTGGTGTGAAGTCCGACTTCCTCAGTACACACATGCCATAGGGACCCGTTTACAGGGTAGGCAACCATTCACTCCACATTCATACAAGGAAAGGATACAGACAGGATAGATAGATAGAGAGAAAGTACATCCATGCCCAAACCGGGATTCGAACATAGGACCTCCCTATCCGCAGTCAGACACGCTGACCACTAGACAAGTTGGGCGGTAATCAAATAGTAAAAGCGTTTAATAAATTTATCATTTTAAGCAAAATCTAATACGAAAGAAGTAATTTTTATTATTTTAATGTTGCTGAATGGAGAAGGCTGAAAGATTTGTTCTTTGTTTTTCAGCTCAAAAATTTATGCACTCGATCCCCACTTTACGTTCGGATATTCGCAAGGGTTCAGAATACATTTTAAACTGTCGGTTTTGTGATCGATTCTTTTCCAGCGAGAACCTCTTACCCACACAGTAAAAAAACAAACGAAGCAGATTTTAATATTTTTAAATAAAAACAAAATTATAATTAACTAGGCAAATGCTATTTGAGGCACTTAAGTCAAAATGATTCAGCTGCTGTTTCAGTTCTTGAAAACTCAAAAATAAAGCGTCGATTTAATGAAATATTAACCAGAAGGATTACTGAAATTATAAATCGCACGAAAATAATCGTCTGCTATTTTTTATAAATTCATGAATGGGGCCTGCGGAATAACGTCAGCAAATGTCGATTCAAAACATATTCATAGAAAATCCGCACAGTGTCGTCATCGCGAACGAAACTGACGATCAGGGACATCCAGGTAGCATCGTCGGGAGCTCGGTTGTCAGGTCAGGGGGGACCCAACGACTTTCACCTTCCCGCCGGCGTCGACCACTTTCCACGAAATCCAGGTTGATGAATCTTCTTAGAGGCCATTAAGTCAGACGGAAGACCGAAGAAAAAATTTCTCCCACTTGCAACACTGGGTGCGGGAGGGGGAGAGAGAGGAAAGCTGCAAGTAGGTTACTATGGTACTAGGGTTGTATGAAATATTAACATGCATGAGAAGGAGTCTTTAAATACCTTCGGTGATATGTGATAGCAATCAGACAGGGAAGAGTATGATGTGGAAAAAAATTATATAATTAATCATTAAAATGCTTCACAATTTGGTTGAATAATAAGTTATTCTCAGCATGGTTTTAAATTAACAACATCATTGATTGTTTAAGCTTATGTTCGCAT